>PITA01001784.1:0-181788 GCA_004023965.1 Spilogale gracilis
AAGAAAGAAAGAAAGAAAGAAAGAAAGAAAGAAAGAAAGAAAGAAAGAAAGAAAGAAAGAAAGGAAGGAAGAGGGGAAGAGGGGAAGAGGGGAAGAGGAGAGAGAAAGAAAACAAGTAGGCAGGCCAGCCCTCATCTTTGTGTCTCCTTTGACTTCTCCTTGGTTATAACAGGCAAAACAATTATCCCCAGGTGTTACTGCCTGAATGCCAGACTCTGCCCAATAACCTACCTCAGAATCTATCATGGTAACTACAGAAGGCCTGCCCAAATTATTTGAACAAATTGCTTTGCAATTATCAGATATGTTATGAGAAAGTATGAACAGCTTGACCAGCACTATTTCAATATATCTTCCCTCTGAGGCAAGACTAAAACTTAAAAATAAAACTCCAGAGACACTGACATTCTTCTCATCATATAACATACTGGTAGAGAATAAAAAGAAGGAAAAAAGGACATGAATATTTGAAAAGGCCTTTTGAATCTTGCAGGCATAAAGTAGAAGTATATATCATCTCACAGACCCAGAGTCCATGCAGATACACATTGAAAGACACGCTTTGTACCATCATCCTCTGTTGATATGTCAGAGGAAGAGTATTCATTCTCAGCTTTTCAGGATGTCTGTCATTAGGTACATTAATATGGATGAACCACCACAAAATCAAAAGGCAGTAAGAGAGGTGAGCTTAAAGGGATAAAGGCTTTAAACTGCATTTAAGTTGGACTTCAATTGAAGACTAAACTTTGGGTTTCTATAATTACTTTCCCTTCTCTACAGGCCCATGAAGAAAAAGAAAATTACTAATTAGATATGCTCTCAAGTCCATTTGTCAGCATTTCACTAAACATTCCTCGGGTTCTCGTACAAATGAAGGCATTGACTGATGTGACGTGAGTTGAACAAGACTTCTTTTTTCTGTCAGAACATCCCTTATTTTGATGTATCACACTTGAAAATAGAACACAAAAGTATTTGCTTTTCCAATTCATTCTATAACTAAAAATGATGTTAACTCAAAATCAGTTGAGGAGCAAGCCAAATATGTTTTATTAACATAAAAATACTTATCAAAAGGTCAATGATAAGCACAGATATTTCTATAACACTGAATATTCAAAAGTAAGTTTCAGTTCCTTCATATCCCATTTCTGCACACAGTTCAACATTTAAGGCATAAAATTGTACTTAATTATTCTATATATATATATCATTTGGGAGAAAAATTCAGTTATTAAAATGCTAACATTTTCTTTAGTATCTAGGCAATGAATTCGGTATGTAAGGAAAATGAGAGAATAATATAATGTTATTGAAAGGGAAAGAGAGCATAACTTGAGATTTTATCCTGAATTTTCCTTATGTATCAACCAAGTTACTAAGTTACTACTGGAATTTGTAAGGTCAAATGTTTTTTGGTTTATCAAACCATAATAGAAGAACTCAAATTTGGCTGAACTCAAATTTACTAAAAATAAATAAATGTAAGAAATTTGTTTCTTCTTGCTAATTTGAGTCTATGAAATAGATTTTCAAATGTATAGATTGTATTTAATATTTAATATAATGCCTCAGAATTTATTTTGAAGTTTCAGGCTAAAAAGAAATGAGGTTATTTTAAAGTCTGATCTCTATATCTAATTTTAACAAGAATTATGGCATTACTCAGAAATGTCTAGTAAATTATAGTATTTATATACTTTTATCTGACATACTGCAAATTGAACAGATATAAGATATTAAATCTCTCTGTCTCCTGAATTAGTAGTTTTAGAGTATCTTGTCTGGATCAAATGAAAAATTTTAGCTCAGACTGTTTTAGACAGTCTTTCTTGACTTTTAAATGTTTTATAAAGAGGGGCACCTGGGTGGCTCAGTTATGGTTAAATGTCAACTCATGGTTTCAGCTCATGTCATGATCTCATGGTCATAACATCAAGCCCCACATGGGGCTCATGTTTAGTATGGAGTTTGCTTAAGATTCTCTCTCCTCCCTTTGTCCCTCCCCCTGCTCATGCATGCACACTCTCTCTCTCTCCTCTCTCTCTCTCTCAGATCTTTAAAAAACTTTTTTATAAAGCCAATGTATTATTAACTCAATGTGGGGAATCTTTTTTCATGATACATTTGTGTACCAAATTATCACGTTGTGCACCTTAAAATTTAACAATTTAATTGGTCAATTATATCTCAATAAAACTGGAGAAAACCTGATTTGCTGATGATGACCTCTGCTTTAGCAAAAATTATTTTTTTAATTTCCCAGACCCTCAAAAGGAAAAAAAGTGGTGATAATGCAATAGATAAATAGCATGTGTAGTTAGTCTTATTTATTATAAAAAAAAAACTTAAGCTTGAGGTTCACAGAGCAGTCACTCAAAAAATGACTTTGTAAAAAAAAAAAAATGTAATGGGCATATCTTGCTTCTACCCTCACTCACCCACTACCTACCCTCACTAGACCAGATATATCCATCCCTTTCAGACCAAAGTCAGCACAAAAGACTTCACTCAGAATCCTGAAATGGCCCATCATCTCTCTCACAGTAAAAGCCAAATTCCTTACAATAATGGCTGACTGTGCCCTCTGTCATTCCCCCATCCCACATTCATCTAAAACACTCTTCTCCCCTCAGTGACTGTGGGGAGCCTGGACACTTTGCTGTTCCTTAAGCATGTGCCCAGGATGTCTCCAATCTTGGGTCTTCAAACTACCTGTTCTCTCTACCTGGAATTCTCTTCTCCTAGGTATTGTTGTAGTTACTTGACTCACATTTTTTAAGGCTTTGCTTTTAAATTTCACCTTTCAATTATAATGGCCTTTATAAAGTTAAATTCCACACTACTTATGTGAAGCCCCCCTTTTCCTGCCTAATCATTTTTGATAGTGTTTATCACCTTCTAATGTATTATAAAATTTACATATTTGCTATTTTTATAAATTATCTGCCTCTCTCCACTGCACTATTAGCACCATGAAGAAAGTAATTTTTTTACTCCAAGTTTTTATTTAAATTCCACCTTGTTTATGTACAGTGCATTACTAGTTTCAGATATAGAATTTAGGGGTTCATTACTTACATATTATAACCAGTGCTCATTACAAGAAGTGCCCTACCTAATACCCATCACCTGTTTAACCCATCACCCCACACTGACCTCCCCTCCAGTAACCCACCAGTTTGTTTTCTATAGTTGAGTCTGTTTCCTGGTATGCCTGTTTTCCCCTCTATGTTTATTTGTTTTGTTTCTTAAATTCTACAAGTGAAATCATGATATTTGCCTTTCATTGACTTATTTTGCTTAATACTCTAACTCCAAATACATCACTGCAAATAGCAAGATTTCATTCTTTTTGATGACTGAGTAATGTTCCATTGTGAATGTATACATCTTTATCCATTCAACAGTCAATGGACATTGGGGCTCTTTTCATAGTTTGGCTATTGCTGATATAAACATCAAGGTGTATGTATCCTTTTGAATCAATATTTTTGTATCCTTTGGGTAAAAACCTGGTAGTATGATTGCTTGGTCATAGGGTGGTTCTGTTTTTAACTTTTTGCAGAAACTCCAAACTGTTTTCAAGAGTGGCTGCATGAGTTCCCATTCCCACCAATAGTGTAAGATGGTTCCCTTTTCTCTGCATCCTCAGCAACATTTGCTGTTTCTTGTCTTGTTAATTTTAGCCATTCTGACTGGTGTGATGGGGTATGTCATTGTAGTTTTGATTTGTACTTCCCTCATGATGAGTAATGTTGAATATCTTTTCATGTGTCTGTTGGCCATCTGGATGTCTTCTTTGGAAAAATATCTAGTCATGTCTTCTGTCCATCTTTCAACTCTATTATTTGTTTTTTGGATGTTGAGTTTTATAAGTTCTTTAAAGATTTTAGATACCAATTCTTTATCAGATATGTCATTTACAAAGATCTTCTCCTATTCCGTAAGTTGTCTTTTAGTTTTATTGATTGTTTCTTTCACTGTACAGAAGATTTTTTATTTTTGTCCCAATAGTTTATTTTTGCTTTTGTTTCCCTTGACTCGGGAGACTTCTCTGGTAAGAAGGCTGAGGTGAAAGAGGTTGCTGCCTGGAAAGTAGTAATTTTGTCTTTTTTTTCACTGATCTAACCCACCCTAATAGTAGTTGATTAAAATGTTTGAATTTTTGAATTTAAATTGTTTTATGAAAGTGAATCTGAAGTAATTTATGCTAAGTAACATAAACCTTTAACTTTTTTAACAAACTTTTTACTTGGGAATAATTTTAGTTTATTATTTTACATAATATGAAGATTATATATATATATATATATATATATATATATATATATATATCCCAGTAAAGTTGTTTTACCCAGTTTTCTTTAATGTTAACATTTTACATAACCATCTGTCAAAAGCTAAGAAATTAACACTGGTTCAATGCCACCAAACTGTATAGACTTTATTCAGATTTCACCTTTTTTTTTTTCATTAATGTCTCTTTTCTCTTCCAAGATCTAATCCAGAATACCATATTGTACTTAGTCATCATGTCAGATTGTCTCCTTCAGTCTGTGACAGTTTCTCAGCCTTTCCTTATCTTTCACAACCTTCATATTTTGGAAGAGTACTGGCCAAACATTTTGTGCTCTCATGCTCAATTTGAGTGTGTTTGAGGTTTTCTTATGATTAGACTGGGCTTCAGTGTGGCAGAAGAAGACCACAGAGGTGAGGTATTCTTTTTATTACATCATAACAACATGATTCTCCATCAGTGATCACTTGGTTAAGATGATATCTGCCTTGTTTTTATACTGTCAAGTTACTATTCCTCCCTTTTCATACTTTATGCTATGTAAGCAATTTTAGGTCTAGCCCACACTGAAAGGGAGGGAAATTAAGCTCCATCTCCCAGATATAAGAGTATCTACATATATTACTTGGAATGTCTCTCTAAGGAACATGAATTCTGTCTTACTTATTTACTTATTTTATATGTATGAACTTATACATAGCTTTTATATTCTGTGAGTTATAATAGAATATAATCAGTATTTATTTTGTTGTTAAATTATTCCTGCTTTGACCTTTGGAGGGGGTCTTCAATTTTTGCTTCTGTCCTTTAAAACATTAATAAAATGTTTTCACATTCTCCACAGTATTTCTGAAAATTCTGTGGGCTTAAATTATGATAGTCGCCTTTTCCTCAATTCCCCAGAAGACTCAAACAGAACATTAGATTTAGTATGTCTCTCCTTCAGCTTCAGTTAGTAGGAGCTGCACAGCACGTAGGATCACTTAGGATGAAATATTACACAGTCTTGGTCCCAAAACAAAATCCCCTCAGCTGCAGCTCATGTGGACATTTTCTCACAAGTCTGCCTCTCCCTTGATGTTCTCCAATCTTCTGTGGCCTTTCAATCCCTCACGAGAGTTCTCACCTTCGTCCTCCTCTTTTAAACCTCACAATCCTGAGATATCCACTTTGTTTTTTAGGCAGTCAATTTAGCTTTGTCATTGTCTACAGTGTCCTTACAGATAATTCCATGGGACCTTATCTTTGGCAACAAACACAAAAACCAGCAAGGTATTTTGCTACAGAATTCAATCTTGTTCCTTAAAGGCAGACTATATTATGGTTAGCTATAGTTTGAAATATTTTTTCTAATATTTATATTTTGAAATATTCAGAGGAAAATAAAAATTTAGGGATTCTCCAGCAAGAAGCTATAGACCTGAGACTTCCTAAAATGACTTCTAAAAAATAAAAAATACCATACTTTAGTTTTCTTTTAGTGTAGTGTTAAAGAGTTAAGTTAGGACCAAAAAGGAGAATACCCTCAAAATTAGTTGTCAGAGTAATTTCAGGGGGTATAAAAAAAGATTGCCATTATTTTAATACATCAATGAACTTTCACTAATTTTCTCTTCCTAGCAGTGTAGCAAAATAGCATGGAGAAGAGAACCTACATATACCTCAGAGAGGCCTAAATCCTTGCAAATGACATTTCCTATTTAATTCAATAGGCTTTTCCCATAAGATGGACTGAAAGCACAGTCTGAGGGGAATATGTGAGGGAACAGGCTTGGGGAAAAAGTGCAGACTGAGCAAATTTCAAAGACTGATGAAATTGTTCCTGGACTAGATTATAAAAGTAAAGATCTATAGCAAGCCAAACTGGCAAAAGGAAAATAGGTCTGGGAGAGATGCCAAATGGAGTGAGTATTAAGGTGAAGATAGGGTCAACTCACAAATAAGGAAAATACAGTCTGGAACTTAAAGACTTTATGTTTTCAATGTATTTGGCAAGACAGCAGGAGTTAGATTTCCTCTATGACCTATTTTGGATACACTGTAGAAAGAAGCATCCATATCAAATGACATTATTTAGCAGAACCATGGAATCCATAACAGCATCTGGCCAGTAAGTACCTAAGGCAGCCTATCCAACTTCCCACTGAAAAGCCTATGAAGAGTCAGAAATTACAAAGACTCACATTCAAATTAATAAGTTGAGAAACAGTCTAAGGAGATAATATGGAATAAATTTTAACTAAACCTAGAGTAGTTGGTTTTTTTTAATTAAAAAATTCACCCATTTTTTCTATTTAATGAAACTGTACTGACAAACTGGAAAACAGAAGAGAGTCAAGCCTGTTCATACCCATCCAATTGACATCAAGTAACTGAAGTCTAGGCCACAATGTTGTATATAGGACCTTAAAATTTGGGTAGAGTGGAGGAAGTATGAAGACAGAAAGGAAAAGAGCTTGGGAAATTTTAGAGTTTTTTACACAATAGTATTTGTAGAACAATAAGTAGACCAACTAGCCTAAGGTCAAAAGTGTCAAAATATAGAAAATTCCTAACTCTAAGTAGAACACAGAAAACTCAAGAAGGACCTTGAAAATGAGCTAGACTTTTAAAAATGAATAAGTTAATAAAAGCAGATGAAAGGAGTCAAGATAATTATGCAGAAGGCATAATGAACATGAAGACAGAGACATGGGTACAACATGCACTGATAAATTACAGGATTTTCTCTCTCAGGAGTGAAGAGTTGAAATGTATTTTAGGATGAGAAAAATAAACTTGAGTCAAAGTAAAGATGACTTTGAGTGTCCGACTAAAAGTTTTAGGAAGGGGCACCTGGGTGGCTCAGAGGGTTAAGCCTCTGCATTCAGCTCAGGTCATGATCTCAGGGTCCTGGAATCGAGTCCTGCATTGGGCTCTCTGCTCAGCAGGGAGCCAGCTTCCCCCTCTTTCTCTACTTGCCTCTCTGCCTACTGGTGATCTCTCTCTCTCTGTGTCAAATAAATAAAAAATTTTTTTTTAAGTTTTAGGAAAACTAATTGTCTATGACATACAGAATGATACTTGAAAGAGTTAAAGATACAAATTGAGACTGTTTTTACTAACCAGGAACAAGTTAGTAAATTAAAGGATAAAAGAAATAGACGTCACAAGAATTAACTGAGTCAAATAGGAATCTGAAGTTTGAGTCTCAGTGACTAGAATTGTGAAATTAGGAAAATTAGAAATAAGAGATTTTGGGGCACCTTGGTGGTTCAGTTGGTTAGTGGATTGCCTTCAGCTCAAGTCATGGGATTGGACCCCACATCGGGCTCCCTGCTCGGCGGGAAGCCTGCTTCTCCCTCTCTCACTCTCCCTGCTTGTGTTTCCTCTATAGCTGTGTTTCTCTCTGTCAGAAATATGGATGAAATCTTAAAAAGAAGAAAGAAGAAGAAGAAGAAGAAGAAGAAGAAGAAGAAGAAGAAGAAGAAGAAGAAAAAGAAGAAGAAGAAGAAGAGAGAGAGAGAGATGGAAAGAAAGAAAGAAAGAAAGAAAGAAAGAAAGAAAGAAAGAAAGAAAGAAAGAAAGAAAGAAAGAAAGGAGGAAAGAAAGAAAGAAAGAAAGAGAGGGAGAAAGAAAGAAATAATAAGACATTTTGGTTACAAAAATAAATTCTATTGATGTTTAATTTTATGTCCTTAAAATATACACCCGTAAATGTAGAACAAGTATAGGAAGACTGGATTCTAGATGTAGACTTGGAAATCACCTGTGTGGAGGTGGTAACAGCCCCTGTAAGAAGGAAAAGTACAAAGAGATAGAACAGAAGTGCTTGGGCTAAAGTTCAAAGAATGCAAACCTCCAGCAGCAAGAGCTGAAAGAATGAATCTAGAAGAAAGGAGGGGTGCCTGGCTAGCTCAGTGGAGCATGTGACTAATGACCTCAGGGCTGTGAGTTTGAGTCCTGGGTTGAGTGTGGGGATTACTTTAAAAAATAGAAGAAGGGGGGCGCCTGGGTGGCTCAGTCCTTAAGCATCTGCCTTGGGCTCAGGACATGATCCCAGGGTCCTGGGATCCAGCACTGCATCAGGCTCCCTGCTGGACGGAAAGCCTGCTTCTCCCTCTCTCACTCCCCCTGCTTGTGTTCCCTTTCTGGCTGTGTTTCTCTGTGTCAGATAAATAAATAAGATCTTAAAAAAAAAAATAGAAAAAGAAAAGCAGAAAAAAAAAAAAAACAGAAGAGAAAGAAAAAGAAGAAAGAGGCTGCAGCCTTGGAGGAAGAAGAAAAGGAGAAGGAGAAGAAGCGAGGAAAGGAACCCTCAATTCTCACTGTCAGTTGCACTGGTCTGTATTTCCAAGACTGGGGAAAATAGCTATGAGCAGATGAAAATCAGAAAACCAAATGAAAATAAAATTGCTTATTTTCTCTAAAATGTCTACCGAATAGTTGTTAACTGTTTCTACTGATTCTCAGTAGTTCTAGCACTCAAGGTATGTGTTTTATTTCATTGTTTTGTTTTGTTTTAAGTCTAAGGACAAGAAATATGGATGACTGTAAGCCAAGCACTTTCCAAGGCACGCGATTGCTTGCTCCTCACGAATTAAAATTAAACAGAAATTATTGAACACCTTCCATTAATTAAGGAAAATCTCTTTCTAAATATACCGTGAACTCATTCTAAAACGTTCAAACACCCAGCTCATGTATCTTAGACTGATCCCCAGTCATCACATGAATACACTGAATTTTCACCTATTCCTGAAAGGTCCAACTTCTCCCAGTCTGCCTGCTAAACTGTCCTGTTCCTTTCTCTTCTCTCTCTTATATTTTCTCCTTGCCCACCCCCTCCCTTTATAAGCGCAAGTCTCTCCTCAGGTGAGAGTTCTTGTTAGTAACATTTACCATCACTTTCGATCTGATCCTCTGACTATCTGAGTAAAATCATTTTAATCAATTTTTTAAAGTACAACCATTCAATGAATGTGTATTCAGAATTTACTACCTATGACAGGTACTATACTGTTACAGAAATACAAGTTACTATGAGGAGCTCAGTCTATTGCAGGATGTACCATTTTTCTTGAATACTATTCATTATCAGATAGATACAGTTATGCAAATAGACAAGCAACAGATAAAGAAGGCTAGACAAATCAGGATACTATCTGAAGGACTACAGTTGGGTGAACTTCATACTGCAAAAATGAATGGCTAAATTTTGTTTCCTAAATGTTACAGACATGAAGGAAAACATTCCATTACAAATCCCTTTTTTTAAAAAAAGATTTTACTTATTTAACAGAGTAAGATATAGAGAGAGGGAATACAACAGAGGGAGACGGAGAGGGAGATTTCCGTCAGTTGTTGAGCATCTGCCTTTGGCTTGGCTTGTGATCCCTGTATACTGGGATCACGCCAATGCGAGGCGTGATCCCAGTATACAGGGATCACAAGCCAAGCCAAAGGCAGATGCTCAACAACTGAGCCACCCAGGTACCCCAAAAATCTACTCCTTTTAAGCCATATGTCAATGGTTAACAGTTTCTAAGACAAAAATAGTTCATTTTTTATTAACGCAATTTGAAACCTTTCTGACCTTGCTAATTATTTCTAAATTTCTTACTTGCTGTTCAATGCAAATAAAAGATAATAAAGCTTTAGTAAGATTAGTAAGTAAGTGTACTCAGTTCTTATAAAAAGCACAGTAGAGTACCTTCTTTTGCCATCAGTGGCCATTTCAAAACTTATGAGTAGGCAATATAAATATTCTAGGTCCTATCAATATCTCAAATAAGTTATTTTCCCCATTTCCAATTGCTAAAGAATATTCCATCTGAGGAATTAAGTTGCTGATAGATTTGTTCTTTATCAATACTGAATTGTATCATCTATATATAACTAATACTTTTCTGTAAAATAAGAATTTTAGTAATTTCTAGTTCTTATTGATTACTGTTTTACATAAATCAGGGGTATAATTATTTTATCTGAATATGTTAATCCTATTTTTACTACTATATGTCTACCTAGCTGATAATGCACAGATAGTGGTTGTAATTGGTGTGATTTATAATTATGCATATCCAGATTAAACAAAACAAATGGCAGAGCTGGTAATAGCATCATATTAAGGATATAAATATATTTAAAAGTATAATTATAAAAAGGGAATGAGAGCTATTTTAAACTCTTTTCTAGGTATAAATAATCACATTTACCAAAGGGTATTACAGAAATCACATAAGCAAAAGATATTACAAAGTATTATTTAGAGAAACACTTGGAACTCAGACTTCTTAATAACTACTTGCTACTGCTGGCCAAATACGAAATGAGTGTAATCTGCCATGATTAATTGCTTGTGTTTTTTTCCCACTCTGTATAATTGAGAAACAGTGTAATCAATGATATAAATGTACTCTAATGTATCTTTCATACACAGCCTTAATGGCTTTTATTCTCCCCAACCTTCCCTATACATAAGAGCAAACTATATTTGCAAAAGTTTGGTTTCTATTATTACTCTTATCCCAGGTGACTTGTAAGTGAATTTTTTTAGCACATCAAGCATAGAAACGGGTTTTAAGATGAAAATATACTTTATTTTGATATTCCTAGTGATTAACGTGGCAAATGGGCTTTAAAACATAATGCGCCATACAAATGTAAGAAATTATATCTTTAAAAAAGCATGACTTAAATACATGAGCTGACTTCCTCTACTTTGTGCAGTTTCTCAGCTGCTACAGAAACAGATCGGCTAGGGAGTTGACTTCTGCCCTACTAACTGATGCACCTTCTCCGCCATCCTTCAACACAATCCTAGTCGCCCACCAGGAGCATTACTCAAGAGTCACTGACATCAGCTGAATGACCCTTCATCACCTCCAGTCCTCTCTTAAAACTTCCATTAAAAGAGGTCAAATGCTGTCTCACATCCTGTTAGCAGCTTCCACCTGAAACTCACCCAATTTTCATTTACAATTTGTTAGTCATTTGCGATGTATTTTTCATCAGTGCTCTTATTTCAGCTTCCAATTCTTTCAGTGTCTTTTCTCCACCTGCTCAGAGAACTGCCTGTGATTGGAAAAGTTAGGGTGATCGTGAGAAAAGTTTAATTTACTTCCACTTATACCCTTTAAGATTTCTTCTCTTTCTGGTTCCGGGGGAATAAGACAACATTCCCAACAACCATAAAGCTCCCTTTTCTGTGATTAATAAACGCAGTGTCACCCCAGAGTAACTCTTTAATATTAAAGAGTTGATAGCAATCTGTGCTATCAGGGAGGATGTCTCAAATATATACTCTTTCTTTTCCATAATAAACCTGCGTGATTTTATCTTCAGTAATCTGCCATAAATACAGAAGATGACCCGTAAAAAACTATTTCAAAATATTAGTGTTTTCTTATTTCAGGGTAAGTACAGGAAGCTCTAAGAGCATTCAAATAGTGATTGGTATATATGTTATTATTGCAACCAATTTTTCTACCGATCTAAGATTCATTACCGAAGCACCTAGCTTAAAGTGTTTACAAAATGAAAGAGCCACCTCTCTGTATAAAAATAATCTCTGTGGTTATGCCAGCAAAGATGAAATTTATGACTCTCAATTGTAAGGCTCCAAAGCCCACACTCACAGTCAATTGCACTTTTCAACCAATGATCTCCAAGTGCTTTACCAATAAGGATTATTGAAAGTGTTTCACACAAGAGCAAATACAAGTGACTTATCAAAATCATGGAGCAAATTTCAAATCAGCTCATGAGCTAAACTCTCTATCTCTGTTTCTCTGTCTCTCTCTGTATATTTTTCACATCTATGTTTATGTATTTATTTAAATGTTCATATGATGGACACTTTTTTTAATTAAGGCCTATTTATATTAATAAGTATTATAAATGTATAGCATGTGGTTACTCATCCATTATAAAGACCACAAATATATATAAACATTCATACAGACATATTATTCAATTTTTTATTTAACATCTCATTAAAATGCATAAAAGTCAATTTCAGAAATATGGATAGTAAAAAGAAGATGTAAGATACAGTGAATTCTCAGATATCTGAAGGAAAGAAGAAAGTACATGGGTTGTCTAAACCTACAGATGTCTTGAGTATTGATATTTCCCTTAAAGCCTTTAAATACATTTTGGTGTTTGGATGTCCAAGTACTGGCATCCTGGAAAGACATAATTAGTCAAACTGAATTGTAAAACCTACTGTAGAGACACAATGTGAGGATAGCTGCACACTGGCCAGCTTCTCTGCGTGTTCTCCTACTATACTTCCTGCCTCTGCCCTAGGCTGCCCAGAAGTGCAATCATCTCCTGGACAAAAGACCACCGTCATCTTCCTTTCTAAGTTTGCATGTTTCCTGGCTGATACTTTTCCTGTAAAGGAAATGGCTTTTATGTATTATTGGTAGTAAGTTTATCTTTAATCCAAATCCTCCAGGCTAATAGCTATAATTGAAGTATGGACCACTGTCCCAGTTCTATTACAGTATGTATCATATTGCACTGTTATTACTAATATTCATGTCCACTTCTCTATGAGAAGGAACAAAGTTTATTCCCTCTTATAATCTTTGGTGCCCTGCATTGTAATCAGTGTAAGGAGGCACTTGGGGAGAATTACAAAATGGATAAAAGAACAAGTAGAATAATGAATAATCAAGATTTACATTTGCTCAGGTCAACTTTGGTTCTATTTTGCCCAGTAACACCTCCAAGGATTGCAAATACAAAAACACTCTTTCAAGCCATTTCTGATGTTTCCTCCCCGCATGTTTGTAGAAGCAGCTTAACGCACCAAGAATATGACATTCTTTCTATAACAAAATGCAAACCAAAAGCAAATACTAGTGCTGGTGTAGATATTTTACGAAGCGTAATGTATATGGGGTAAAAAAAACCTTACATTTATCTATAAAGAGATCTAGTATGTATTTGGTTCATAACTTCATTTCATTTTAATACCAGCAAATTTTTATCTTGCTTTTCCCTTTTTATTTTTCTTTTCAATCCTGGAATTGAGGGAACTCTTCCTTCTAACCTTCTACAGGGCAACCAGTCAGCAGACAACTCCAGACTCACATTTCATAATACAAATCCAGGAACCCAGTGGCCACAGAAGAGCCTTCATTGTTATTAGTTTCAGGACCTCTGGGATATTAATTCATCATGCACCCTCTCTTCACTCCATCCATTATGCTTGTCTATATAGCTCACATGGAGCAAAGAATGATGCAAACTCCCACTAAAGCAATAGCGTGAGATTACCAACGCAATTACTTTCAGTGCGGGTAGGGAATTTTCTATACCAGCAGAAATGACTACAGTCTGCTTTAGAAACATCCTTGTTGCTGCGGCCTTTTAAAGCTGCTACATAAGTGAGATTAGTAATATTAATGCATTCTTTGGCGAGGAAAGATATTGTGTGTGGAAAATTAAATAGGACCATCCATTTTAGAATTGAAATGCTAAGCTAAAACCTTCTTTTGCAGCCTCATCCTTTTTCTAGAGTGTGGTACATGTGTCAATGTTAGAGGAAAGCATCCTGGCTCTTTTCCTTTGTTTGGCTCCGGTTGTACAAACAAGCGTAGTATCCATTTCCTCCGCTTACAAATTCTGCGAACGAGCAAGGCAGAGAGAATCAGCCATTTTATTCTTCCTTCAAAATGCATGAAAATATCAGCTGCCTTTTCCATGCTTTCATATCAACATTAATGCCCTGATACAAAGCAAATAAGTGTACCTAGTTAACCAATTAATTCTGGGGGTTTTTTTCATGTTCCTGTGAGTTAACTTGCAAAATTCACTTGCAAAATTCAGAGATTACCAACTACTTTTTGAATGAACTAGAAATGTAATTTTGTCTCTCACAAATACAGAGGCTTTGTGCTAACAAAGATTTTTCTCTGAACACTGCTTTCACCCCTTAAAATGAATGGTAAATAAGTACAGGGTAAAGAACAAGCGACTCACTTCTTTTTTGAGACAGAAGCCGAGCGCCATCTTCTGGCTTCAGGTCTCCATGACAGTCTGAGCATCATGCAGTTCAGAGAGGTATTAAAGGATTGTAATGGTTTTCGTGTTGTTTTTAGGAGTAAAAACCAGTCTTAACTTATGTAAGAAAACCTAATGAGCATAACTTTATATATGAGTATGATAATACACTAAGGGCAATAATCCCTACCAAAGCACATTTCCTCATCACTGAATTTATTCTTATCGTTTCAGCTGTTTGGAAGTTGCATTATTCAACTACAGTTCTCTGCATTTCCTTTGAAGACTAAGCAGCAGGGGTACAGAAGGAAGGAGTAAACATTTTACCGGACCTCCTCCTTACGTAAGTGGACATCAATAACCCTCACACTGGAAGCCCATTTTTCACAAATTCTTTGATCTGCTTAACTATTTACAGAATCAAAATATTAGAATGTCACCACTTTATACAGGAAAAGATGCAGAATGCGATCTTACTGGTACTATCACATCATTTTTTTTTTAATTTGGTATTTTTTTTCCTGTTGTCTTTATAGTCAATTCTGGACTGAGGGTCCTGCTATGGTGTGCACTGAATTTGCATTTTCATTATTTTTCATACTATGGGATTCTGCTCTTCATCTCTAGCAAAACAACTACACAGCTTACACAGCTATATAAGCAAAACAGTTTATCCTCACATAGAAGCATGGTTAAAACAAGCTGTGTAAATTGAAATGTATTTGTTATCTTATTTTTTGTATTAGCCAAAAAAGATTTATAGAGAGAGAGAGAGAGAGAGAGAGAGAGAGAGAGAGAGATGCCTGGATACATCAATATATTAAGGAACAGAAACTAGGCAGATAAAAGACTTTTAAATAAGTGTTTAAAAATTAAGGTTCTAATTTGTTTTTCAGTTGCTTTTTCAAAGGAAACTTTTACAGATAGGGGCGGGAGGAGCAGGAAAACTTTAGATCTCAACAGGAAAAATCATTCTTGCAGTGGCTTTACCTTGCTATCATTTTAGAGTCCAAACCTGTCATAATAAATGCAACCATAAATCCACAGCCAGTGACTGAACCTATCAGCTTCACAAGGAAGCATTTCCAAACCATAAATATAGGCTGATTGAAAGCCAAGGTCAGGTCTTCATGGGGATTTATAGAGCTATTTAAGGAAACTGTCTAAGACTTAATCCCAATGAACAAAAACAATTTCCACAAATGTGGATGTACCTTACATGGAAATATCTGAATAAATAGAAGAGCACATAATAGGGCTTTTAAGCTATATTCTCTCCATTTTGTGGACAAAGGGAAGTGGAAAGGAAGATAAACAACAAACTTAAAATATCACCAGAAGTAAAGATAGAAGAAACAGAAAAATAAAGATAGAAGAAACCAGACAATAGCACTGCTCAAAGAGAAAATCAGAGTCTATTTCTGGGAAGACACACTCATACTGTAAGGGTCTACTCACCCCAGCCCTCTTCAGTCCTGAACTCCTTCCCGTGTCAGCTCAATCTTCATTTCTTCGTGGAAGTCTTGACTGACCTCCCCAACTAGGTCAAACCACCCCATTATATGATTCACAGCACATGTACCTCAACTTCCAAGATGTTATCATAAATGCAGGTTTATGGACTTAATTAATTTCTATAGGCTTCATAAAGATAGCATTCTACCCTGCTAGAAAGCAACACAGTATCTAGAAAGTAACAACACTGTATCTAGAAAGTAAAAGACAATAATCTCAAAGGACAGGTGTTTAATAAGTGAATGAATTAAAGGATTAGTGAATAAAGAAGTAAAGAATTGGTTTGACATTGATTCAAGTTTATATCTTCTTGGGATTCTTTATGTAGTCTATGCTAAGTTCTTGTTCCCAAACTACAAATGAAAAAATTTAACAATAACAAATGGAATCGAGCCAAATTCTCAGGAATGTACGATACCCATTTGAAATTAATTAAGTTCCTGAGGAAGCCTTGTAAACAACCTTAGGGCATTAAGTTAGTAGCCTCCTAATGTTCTGACAGATTGCGTGTTGTCCCTTTCCATCTTTCCCCTACCCTAGTATGTCAAGTGGCTGACTTAATTTTTTTTTTCTTTTGCTTGCTAATATTAGCCAAAATAGTAACATTTCTATTTTATGTCAAATGTTCGCTAAACTCAACTCAGTGCTCTAAACAGATGAGTGTCACTGATATTTGCAGAAAACATTGCTTTCATAGTCCTAAATACAAAGTTAGGCTAGTGGTAAGCAATTAAGATTGAAATAGCATTTTTTTTCAAAGCTGAAAGAGAACAGGATTTAGTAGGGGAGGGAACAAGTATATCACATAAAAATTATTGTATGAAATATTTTCCCAGATATATTTTTGTCTGTGTGTGCTTCTGTACATTGGTGAGATGTAAAATAGAGTTTTTCCCTTAAGAACCAATCAAAAAAAGTGTGAAAGCCATGGGGCTTAAGCAAGGGTCAGCAAACTTTTCCTGTAAAAATCCAGATAGTAACAAATGTTACATTTTGTGAGCCATACACTCTCTGTTGCAACAACTCATCTCTGCTTCTCTAGCATGAAAACAGCCATAGACAATACATAAACAAACAGGTGTAGCTGTGTTCCAATAAAGCATTTTTTACAAAAACAGGCAGTCAGTGGATTTGGCCCACAGGCAAGAAGATCAAAAGAAATGAGGCTCTTTCCACGTAGACTCTCCACAAAAGAGAGGGTAAAATAGGGTACTGACACCAAAAAACTTCTCTATCAGTCATAAAGTAATTCACATTTGAAACAACAGGGCCAGAATAGGACATGTTAACAGTGTCCTAATATGCTCTACCTCTCATCTTCCATTTTACCTTTTCTGACATAATGTTCTATACCAGTGTCCAAAGGTTTTCTAAAATAACTCCTACTTTTCCCTACTGAAAACTCTGAAATTATTGATTTCCAACTCAATTCTTTCATCTACTTAATATGCTTTTTTTTTTAAGATTTTATTTATTGATTTGACAGAGAGAAACACAGCCAGAGAGGGAACACAAACAGGCGGAGTGAGAGAGGGAGAAGCAGGCTTCCCGCTGAGCAGGCAACCTAATTCAGGGCTCGATCCTGGGACTCCGGGATCATGACCTGAGCTGAAGGCAGATGCTGAAAGACAGCCACCCCACAGGACCCTAACTTTTTTTTTTAAGAAAAAAAACCCTTAATTATTTGAGACAGAAACAGACAGTGAACAGGGGGAGGAGTAGAGAGAGAGAGAAAATCTAAAGCAAACTCTGAAGGCCCAACTCCAGGTCAATCCCACGACCCTGAGATCATGACCTGAGCTGAAATCCAGAGTCACATGCCCAGGCGCCCCTACATCATACGCTTTTTCAGAAGTCTGATAAGCATGCCTTCTTTCTTCTCCAACTGATCTTCATCAGTATCTCACAACTAATGATATTACCTCAACTGGGCCCTCACGGCTTCCAGCTTTATTTATCAGACTTTATCCCTTCCCTGGTATGCAGCATATGACTTTGGGCTGCTCAACACACTGTGAAAATAAATAATACTATAATAAACCCACAAACATGTAACCCTAGCTCTTCTTGGTCTCTATTTCCCTGGAGATCTTGGTAGTTGAGAGCTCCCTATGTGAGGAAATTCAACTGGCTCAAGAGAATTACTTATAAGGTCAACAGAGGGCAAGATTCTCCAGAAAATTATAGTCACACATCAAGGATAATAAGTGACACCATTTCATGGATCTTGGAAGGGTTACAGGAAAATATGTCCAACTCTGTTCTGCAGTGTTGGTCACGAGGCCTTGATCTGAGAAAGACCACAGAAGAGAAAAAAGAAATGGTTCCTTCTGGAAAGTCTTTAAAAAATAAGTATTTTGGAAAAGTGCTCAAAGTACTAAGGTTATCTCATTGATAATAAGAGTTTTGTGAAAACATAAATATGGCTTTCATTGACACAAAAGAGTTGATTAAGGACCCCAGGATAATCTAGTCCTCATATTTAAAAAGCCAACATTCAAGAATCAATTTTAAGAGTAAGGAAATTTTTATGTGTATCAAGATGGGTCTCCCAAAGCCCATTTAAAAAGATCAAGAAATCTTCAGAAAAGACTTAATTTGTATCAAATTAACTTGTACTTGTTTAATTTCTACCTCTAAAAGACATTATTTCTAACAGTGTATTTCTATCAATTTAAATTCTACTAATAACTATGATTTATGCCTCCCTGCAAAACGTGAAACTATATTGATATTTAACTAAATATTTCTAGTTAATTCAATACTCAAAAAAAAGCTATTGTAACAATGATCAGCCTCTTCTTCAAAACATTTAGCTCAAAGCCCAACAGGTAGGAAGAAACCCAACCTCAGAGTTATAATTGGGTTTATTATTAAAGACTTGGTTTGGGCAATAGTTATCCATCAGTCAGCTATAATACCCTGCAACCTTAAAATCTCAGCAGATTACAAACAGCAAGCATCTGCAGCTTACTTATGCGTCTCGGATTTCCTGGGGTCGCTCTTCTCCTAGAGATCCCCTTCAGGTCTCCTCCAAGTGTCTCTCATCCATGAGCCTGGCCAAAGGAATACAACCACACTGGCCTTCTCATGGCACAAGACAGGAGCATGGAATAATAAACAGAAACACACAATGCTTCCTCAAGTCCATTCCGCACAAGCGCACTGATTTTTTTCCCCATTTCTCATTGGATAAAGTAAGTCACGTGGTCAAACTTCAAGTCAATAGGGTGAGGAAAGATGCCCAGCCCACAGGGGGACCTCAGCGAGGGCAGGGAATGATTACAAAGGATACATCCACAAGAGGCAGCACAAAAAAATCTATCACAATAGATTTTATATAAAACCATGATGTGCATACGCAGTTTTTATGAAAGGTTTTTGTGGAAAAAGAATATAAAAACAAGTGCCAGGAAGGCACCAACATGACAAATTGCCATGAAACCCCAAGAATTTTGTATTTGATAATGACAACTCCCAGGAGCACAAAGAGCAGACAGTTGTTGCTGCATGTAATTCCTTCAGCCTGAACAGGGCTATAGAGAAAGGAGAAGAAATGTAATTTCCATTTCACTGGGAAACTTCATGACAGATTTGTTTTTTTAAAGAAAGGAAGAAAGAAATAAAAACGGTTTCAAGATGTATACACTAATGACTAGTTAAGAGAGTCATTTGGGCATACAAAGGGATGTCAAGTGTAATTTGGAACACATGGAATTTGAGATGTCAGATCACTTACTTGGATTTTTCTTTTTCTGAAAACTTTTGGAAAAATGAATCTGAAGCATGGGCCAAGGTTGAAGATGTAAAGGTAGAAATTGGGTATCTGAATGTGTTCATTAAACTGTGGGCATAGATGATGCTATTAAATAAGAAAAAGGGGGACAAAATCATCAACCCAGATAGAGGTCTCAGTGAAAATCATCCTTAGAAATGGAAACAAAGATAACAAAAATGAGAAAAGGAAGGAATTACCTGTTATGGACTGAATATGCCCCCCAAATTCATATGTTGTAGTCCTGCCCCTAATGTGCTGGTGTGAGGAAGTGGGTCCTTTGAGAGGCAATTGGGATTAGATAAGGTCGTGAGAGCACAGTGCTCAAGAGTGGGATTAGTGCCCTTACGGGAGTCACGAGAAACATTGCTTCCCTCACTCCCTGTACCCACTGTGTGAGGATACACAGAGAGAAGCATCTGCAGCCCAGAAGATGTCTCTGTCCAGAACCTGACTATGCAGGGACCCTGAGCTTGGACTGCTGGCCTCCAAAACTGTGAGGAGTATATTTCTGTTGTTCATACACCACACGGTCTACAGTATTTTGTTACAGCAGCCCCAACCAAGACACCGCTCAAATAAGTGTGTCCTAAAACAAGTTACTAGTGAGGCACACGGGAAACAGGATCCAGTACTGGCTGTGTCATCAGACACACCAGGTGTTGAATTCTGACACCATACGGTCCTGACACATTGGGAGAAGGGACTTCCCTGGAATTCAGTCACCACGTAAAATGCACCCCCGCATCTATTTAACAGTCAAGTTTAGACATGTATTTCCTGCTCCTTGAACAATGGTTTTACAAATGAATAAACAAACAAACAGCAGACCTATAAATACAGAGAACAAACTAATGATTGCCAGAGGGAAGAGGGGATGGGAGGTTGGGCAAAATGGGGGAAGGGGAGTAGGAGATGTCGCATTCCAGTTATGACATTAATAAATCATGGGAATAAAATGCACAGCATAGGGAATATGGTGTTGTAATGATATAGTGATAGTGTATGTTGAATCACTATGTTGTACACCTGAAACTAATGTAATATTGTGTGTCAACTATACTCAAAAATTTTTTCACGTAGTGGTTTTAGAATCTGAAGGTGAAAAAACAAGTAATACTTTGTCCCAACTACCTCTCCTCTTAAAAGTCCTCAATACAGAAAAGAGTGAATGCCAGTAAAATAATTAAAAACATGTTCACCTTCTCATTCCCCCCATTTCAGCCTATTCTTTAGACTAATCAGTTGAATTGAAAGCCTTCCCTAACCCTCAATCTGAATTTTGTAATCTGTTACTCGCTTTCAAAGTACCTTATTCTTTTCCTTCATAGCACCCATCTTCATTTATTCATTGTGTATTTCTATCACATCTGTCTTCCCTCCTTTACAGTCAAAAGTAAAATTCATACCCTCAGTGACCTCCTTCTCAAGGTATGATTGTGTTTATTACTTTAGAGATCAATGCTATCAGACACAAATCCTCTCAACGTCCCACTTTATTATTTACATTTTCACTTCCTTCCCTCCTAGAGAAAGAAGTATTTTTTCTCTTAATTCAGGTTTATTCTTCACATTCCTCGTGAGCTCTTTCTGTTCTCTAAGACTCCATAGTGTCTCTCTCTCTCTTTTTTAAGCTTTCTTCTTCTGGGTCCTTTTACAGAGATTGAAAACATGCCAGGTCTGGGGTGCCTGGGTGGCTCAGTTGGTTGAGCAACTGCCTTAGGCTCTGGTCGTGGTTGTGGGGTCATGGGATGGATCCCCATGGCAGGCTCTTTGTTCCACACAGTTGGGGGGAGGTTGGAAGGGGGGGGTCCCATTTTCTCTCTTGCTGTCTCTGTCTTTCTCAAATAAGTAAATGAATTTTTTTTAAAAAAATGCCAAGTCTTTCTCATCTTAAAATAATTTCTCCTCTGACCTTCCTTCTGTGCAGGTATATGTGTTTCTCTGGTTATTTGCATGCCACCACTACTATTGGGAGCACTCCAGGATTACTGAACCCACTTGCCCATTGCTCCCGAATCCACTACAGTGAGGTTCCCCCCACCACAGTTTAATGAAATGGGTTTGGCAACAATCATGAATAATTTTTATTCAAACAAAAATACACATCTTTCATTTAGCTCTCTTGACCTTACGGTGACATTTGAAAGCACACTCTTCTTAGAAAACTGTTTCACTCCCCATGATGTCACTCCCTCCCGGTTCTCCTCCTACATATCTGACAGTTCCTACTAAGCTCCTTTTGTTGATTTATCTTTATCTACATACTTGTTCTTTAATATTGGTAATTAGCAGAGGTCTGCCTCTTCTTGCTTTAAAAGGTTCTTTCTAAATCACACAGTGGTATCCAAGACACAAAGATGTATTATGGAAGTTTTTAAACAAGGAATGAAGTTAGAGCTGCTGTGTAGAAATTGAACATAACTCTACAACTTGTTCCATCTCTGTGTTCTTAACAGTTACCAACCACGTGACATACAATCACTGTGTAAAATAAATAAACTCACATTCATAATTCTAAACTTTATTAGTATACTCTAGATCTGACCTATACACATACACTTTCAATGAGTATTACATATATGTGCCTTAGTTGCTTCAAAAACAGTATGTCTAAACTGAAATCATATTTTCTACCAAAATTTTTCTTCTTCCTGTGTGTTCTGTTTCAATAAATGGACCACCACTGCCCTCAGAAGCAAAATTTTAAAAACTGGGAGTCAGCGAAAGTTCCTATTTCTTTTTCTATATATACTTCTAACCAGTAACAAATCTAATTGATTAGACTTCCTTAATGTCTCTTACATTGACCATGCTGGCCATAGGCTATTTTTGCTTGCCTGCACAAAATAAAAGATCTACTATCTTAGATACCCAGAAAGCCATGGGTTAAAAGAATTAAACACTGTGGGACAAGAAGCCATTGGGTATGGCAACAACAACAAAAAAAAGGATCAGCAAGAGAAAATCTTCAGTTGATTGGTAGAATCAGAACCCAGATTATAATGGATGCAATATCTGGGGTATTGTGTATTGTCATAAATAAAGGGATTTGGTAGCCCATGAAGTTAGATAAAATGATGAAACTTGATTATATTTCATTTCATATATAAGAGGCAAAGATTAGTGTCTACTCCTTGTTTTAGATTTTTAAATATCTTATTCCAGATCCATTTTTCCAATTATATATGTATACAAATTAATAAAGTATATATATGTAGGCTTAATATGTATATATATGCAAATTTAAAAAGTATATATATATATAGGTTCTTATATATAAGAAAGTATATATATATCTATATATATATATCTTCACATGCTAGCTAACTTATTCAGATTTAAAATACAATGTTATTTGGGACAAAATATAAACTACAAAGTTTAAACTCATATATCCCCTCTGAGACTTCTTCAGAACTTACTAACAAATGAATCCAGTCATCTCTATTATTGTCCTAGAACTTACTATGTTCTAGAAATGTTGCTTATATGTGGACTATTCTGTCTAATCCCTACAAAACCTTGTCAGATAACTACTGTCTTATTATTATTATTATTGTCTCATGAAGATGAGGAAAGTTAAGAAATAAAGCTAGACCTTTCCTCAATATATATTCAATGTGAAGTTCTAACAACTCAGCCTCTGCAGCATTGCTCAGCTCTATTTTTATATTTTAATTTACTTAATTCATTTTATATTGGCATTTCCATTTCAGTATAATAAAGTAGCATTGATCTTAAACTATTTATAGTTCCTATTTTGATTAAAATAGACCAGTTTTTATCTTCCTAATTGTCTCCTTTATATCTTCCTCATTGTTAAAATTAGTCACATTTTACTACATACATCATCAGCCTACTCATTTTTCTGGTATTCACTACTCAAACTTCATAAAGTATAAACTCCAAATAAACAAAGGCATTGTCTTTCTCAATATTCTGTACTCAAGATCCAGGGTTGAAGGTACTGATATTTGTATATTTTTAAATTATCACTTAATTATTACCTCTGATGAATAATATCCAGAAATGTAAACTACGTTCAGTTAGATAGACAAATAAGTAGGTAGGCAGAAAGATAAACAAAAATATCCTAAAAACATGGTGATATTAATTTATCTGAAGTAATAAGGATAATTCTATTACACAAACTTTTTATTCATCCTTTACTTCAAATGTCAACAGCGATAGATGGTAGGTTCCCTGCAAACCGTCAAACAATGGAACAAGCAAAAATACTGGATATATAGATAAATACATCTAAACAGTCTCTTACAAGTTTAAAAAAAAAAATACTATAATTCCATGTTGAACCTAATTTCCAAATCACCTTCTTGCCCATTTTGAGAATCACCCACATTTCCAAATAGCACCTGCCCTGCCCTCCACTCACAGGACTCTTCCCCGTTAACAAAGTAATCAGCTCTTCAACACTTTATCTGGTTTTTCTTCTGGAAAGACCAGGACTCCTGGAGGGGAATCAACATAACCAAAGTAGCACAGAGTGAACCATAATTTCTCTTGCAGGTGTCAGCCTCAGAGAGATTTGGGGCACTTGCCTGGCTAGAGCTGAATTGTCTATGACAGTAAATAGCCTGGCATGGCAGTGACTACAAAGTGCTATCTGTTTTTTCTCTGTGCGTTGTGTGGGCTGGGAGTTTTCACTTCGTACTTCATTTGCACCTGCTGAGTGAAGCCACAGAACGGCAGTACTTTCCAACTCCTGACATGTAGGGAGCACCACTTTACAGGTACCGTGGCGCCCACGCCACTCATCAAGGCCCAGCCTAATCCTTGTTTTGGGATATGTAGCTATCTTCCTTTTGTAGTCCTGCATAGGTGATAAAAGGAAAAAGGTACAAAGATTTGATTGATAAGAGTACAAAACAAAAGGTAGCATGCAACTCAATCTCTCTTTTTAAATTGTATGCTCACTCAAGCTATAGTTTTCAATAAATGCTCTTTTTGGAAAGGAAAAATATCCTCTAAACATGGAGAGTAATTAACAGATACTCAAGGGAGGGAGAGATGAGAATCACACTTATGAAAGCTTGGGAATACCCAGGTTTTACTTGTATGATAAATATTTTTAATCTAAATATTTACTGAACATATGAACATGATTTGAAAACATGAGCATATTAATTTTCACAACAACCTAACTATATTTAGAAGACCCACCTTTCACTCAGGATGTTCTCACATACACTAGTGGAAAAGCATGCCTGGAATATTAAAGATTCCTTTGTAGAAAGGCTTGGTGGAAGAGACATATCACATTAACATTAATAATTTCTGAAAAAATCAGAAATAAAAACAAAGAACCCAGATTTATAAGCCATGCCTTCAAAGAGACCAAAAGACATCTTGGCCTCTTGAATGAGTCTAATTAACCCATCATTTTTAAGCTCTATATGTAACATTAAGGGAAACAAGACACACACCTAAAAAATAATAGTAATACACATAAAGCACATGTGTTCTGTTTAGAAAATTTAAAAGCATGTTAACACAATCTAGAAGCAATGGAATCCAATCCATTATGTGATTAACAGGATAAAAATGCTATTGGTAGAGAGCGTATAAAATATATAATTATTTAACAGATGATGCTTTCTGTTATAAAGCGGTAGATTTTATAATTAAAAGTTGGGGAACAAGGGTATAGAGTAGACTTAGGCTTCATGCAAGGAACTCTGGGAATGAGACAGGGCAGTTAATTAAATAAAGTGCCAAGTTTCTTTCTTCTTGTAAAGATGATCTTTCTTGAGAGATCTGAACAATCTGGAAAGTTTAAGTTAACTATTATGATGTTTAGTGATTACATGGAAGCCAACTCATTGTTAATCACAAGATTTAAATTAAACTTTTAAAAAGTTAACACAAACTAGCTGCTAAAACACAAATGTTTCTTTGCCCTTGCACTTTAGTATTTTCAATCCTACTGAGAGTGACTCTCGAACATTTGTAGGTTCAAGTTTCATTAAAAGAGCACAGTTAGGTATCAAGAGCATTCGAGTTAATGGAATATTAACTGAATGTTTCAGTAAAATTTTATAAAACTTCACCAAATGTCAATTATCACTATTAAGGAATGAAAATTAAATAGAATGCATATACAATTTATGACAAACTCTCATTATTTAAAACTGTCTTTGATGATTCAGAAGATGCCTCATCACTTTGAAGCCCTTAGGAGTATCATTATAGGTTGCTGTGTACTGAAACTAATTTTATTAGGTTATCATATTTATCTCCATTAACTCATGTATTCTCTCAACAAAGGTTTTTCGAAGGCCTGCTCTATCTCAGGCATTGAACAGGTGCCAGCAGTGAGTAACTGTAAAGACTCTTCCCTAACCCTACCCTTGAGGACCCTACACTTTAATACTGAAGATCAATGGAAACGAACCCATGACTGCAGTTTTATGGGTCTCAAGGAATGTTAATCCATACATCCACCTCAAGAAGACTCACACCAACCCATCACAGTCATCACCATTTTTGGTAAATATCTGGCTGCGTTTCACAAACAAGTTGATTGGGGCATTTCACTGAATATTATTAAACATCCCAGATATGCATATAGCAGGTTTATGAAAAGTATTAAATCATAGTTGCTATTCTGATATATTTCTTTTCATCCTTTACATTGTGGTGGTTCTTTTTTGCTTAGAGACTTTTGCTGAGCTGAAATCAAGAGCTTTTTTTGAGAATAAACGTTTCTCACTGCTTTTTGTAAAAGTTTAAACTCCTTGAAGAGATTACTTCAAGTGTGCTAGATAGGGAAGGGAGAAAATTGATTCTTCCAAGGGGCACAAGAGAGAAGAAGAGATGGCCCTGAAATTAGGAAATGATAAGAAATGCATAGTCCCTTCCCCCACAGGAAAGCCATGCCAGTGCTTGAGGGAGGTGACAGTTCTCAGGACATGAAAGCTGTGTGGTCCACAGAACAAGAGTCCCCTGCTATTGAACAATGGGAAACCTGAGGGGCCATATAGGCTGCCATCTAAGGGGTCTCAGAAGTAATCAGTGGGGGCCTACAACTAGAAGAGATTCTACCATGTTTCAGTATTTCCCAGAACCAGAGACTTTGTACAATTTTGCAAGGGAGAGGAAACCTTAATAACTGAGGTTAAATTGCCCTCAGAAAATATTTAAGTTAATTTAAAGAAAATGATATAATATAGTTCTTGCTAACCTGAGTTTGTAGGCTAAAATTTATTCTTTCAAGAGTCATAACTCATCTCTTCTGATTCTAGTCCTTAAAAAGAAAAATATATTAACCATGTGGTGCTTATGGTTTTATTTTTTTTTTTTAGTACTCAGTGCATGCACACAGTACAAAGTTAAGATTGAGCAAGAATTTAAAATAATGTTTTCCCAGAATAAACCCACAGTTAATGAAGAGGAAATTAAGTCAGAGAGAAATTAAATCTCTCATGCCAGTTTTGGGATCACTAATTGAATACTGTAGTCGCATCTATTGTGTGGGTGTACTTCTCATTATTATCTTGATTTATTTTTACATATACTTAAATTAAGGTACTTATTTTTTTCTTTTTTGTATGATCATAGTTGGCAAGATAACTTCCAGACAGCTTTTCCTGTTGATAATATAGTTGCCAAATCTAGAAAGCTGGAGATGACCTATAACTCTGGGTTGTAGTCAACAGAATAACATAAAAGAAAAGAATTCTGTTCAGGGCATATGTTTCTATAGTTATCTATTTTAGGCAATTCCTTCAGTCAGCATTTAAGCAATAAATTTGGAAATATATCTAGACCATCAGTATACTTACTATCAGCTACAAAAGTCAAGAAATGAAATTAATGGCAAAGGCAACAGGGACTCATTATTTACATGCAGAGAGGAGGAGCCAACTAAACCCTCAAATATCCATAAGCTATACCTATTGGTTGCAATAAAACTATAAACAATCCCAAGAGGGTTGGGAAGGCAATGTCCACTTCAGGCTGTGGTTTAAAGACAAGTTTAACTGGAGTTGTCTCAGAACTGCAGTGATATTATGAAAGTGGAGAATGGGTGTCCAATGCTCCCCAAAACAGCTTGAAAGGAAGAAGATGTAGAATGGCAGCTGTGAATCATGATGGCCCAAAGTCTACACAGGAGGAGAAATGTTTGTGGGAACCTTATCTAGAGAGTTCATACCCACAGACCATATCAGTAATTTTAATTGCTGTCTCCATTAAATGAACCCAAAGTTAGAATTAAAACAGAGTTTAGGAAAGGAATGAGTTTAATTTACAATTTAAGGCAATGTGGTCATCAAAAATGATTATGAACTCTTCAACCTTGTGTCGTGAGGGCAACGTGGCTCTGTTACCGTTCCTTCCATACTTCAGTATCTAAGGAAAATCAAATGCAGGAACAAGGACCCTTCTCTCAGAAACAGGATTTGGAAAAGGGGGCCTGGAAAATGTCTTTGGACCAAAATATAGGCGCTTTAGTAAATGACAACATGGAGACAATCTTAGGACCCTGACTTTCTGTGCATAGGCTTGAGAAGAATGGGAAGAGTTTCCATGTGTTTGCTTTCAGAGACTCATGAGAAAGGACCCAAGCACCGTGAACAAGCGGATTTTGATATGCATGAGTTGTAGACCTTGCACTGGAAGTAGGTGTACTGGAAAATTGTGCAAAGAAATGTCCCACACGGTTGTGAAAGTGAACGTACAGAGGCAAGTTCATGTCCTCAGTGAACATTGTTTACCTTCAGCCTGGTGACTTAACAATAAACCAAAAACGGAATTTTGGTCATAATGTCATTAATGTGTAAATTATAAAATATCATTACTTAAATGATACAGTGAAATCAGCACTTCATAGATTCTAACAAGTCTCAGGAATATTGATACAGGATTGTACTCAGTTCAGCTTTCTGATATTTTTCACTAGGATGAAAAATGTTTAGAGGATACCTAACTTAATATGTTAGAAGTCTCATTAAATAATTAGTATCAAGCATTCCTTTAAAAGCTTTGAATCTAGATAGAATGAATCTAGATAGAATGACTTATAATAAAAGCTTCTGTTAAGCTCTTGTACATATATAAGAAAAATATCATAGTTCTAGTAGAAGTTAGATAAATTATTCTAAAGAATAGGAAAGCATTTGCAGCAAAAATTGTAGCTTCAGGAATAGAGCTAATCTTCACAAAGGGTCCTAGCTGAATTATAATCAGCTCTATTCTTTAAAATATATAGAGAGAGATGTGTTTTTGCTGTATGGCTTTTTTGTTCAAACATGGATTTTCAAAATCTACATTAGAGGAGGTACTGAGAAAAAAATAGGAGAAATTTGTAAATTGAAGTATAGTCATTTGTATTCCTAGTCATATGTCATTTTATATTTATATTTATACAGTATTTAATTTAAAGAGCTAATGAAAGGAGGATATGTAACATTTTCCCTGATCATTATGGCTTTAGCAGTAATTTTTGACATGCTAAAGCATTGGATAGGTATTTGAAAATCATTACTTGAGCTGAGTAGGGACAGAGGAGAAAGAGAAAGAAAAAGACGGAAATGCATCCTAAATGTGGTATTTGTGGACAATTTTGAGGTTTTTTTTAAAATAAAAGTTCTGACTACAATCACAGGGTTCATTGATTCACAGCTCATTCTCTTTCTTACTGTGTGGCTCTCTCCCCCTTTCTCTCTCTCTCTCTCTACACACACACACACCACCCAACAACTGTAGTTTGTATTTTGCTTCAAATAGACTTATTACAACTGAACTTCTTAGTACAAAGGCAGTTGGCATTTATGGCCTAGGCATTTGTCTTTTTCTAGAAACATAATTTTATCTTACTTTGGTATATGATGTATTTTTAAAAAGTAAGCACCATTCAGAATGGCTGGATATACTTTAAAAGTATATTGTAATTAGAACCAATTTTGGTTGTTTTTGTTTTGAAGACTTTCTTTTTTTTTTTTTTAAAGATTTTATTTATTTGACAGAGAGAAATACAGCCAGAGAGGGAACACAAGCAGGGGGAGTAAGAGAGGGAGAAGCAGGCTTCCCACCGAGCAGGGAGCCCCATGTGGGACTCGATCCCAGGTCTCCGGGATTGTGACCTGAGCCGAAGGCAGTTGTTCAACCAACTGAGCCACCCAGGCGCCCCTGAAGACTTTCTTAAATGAAATAACTCAGACATACCCCAAAATATAACAATAGCAGATAAGTATCTATGAATCCAAAATACAGCTTAAGAAATGAAATAAGAGGGCGCCTGGGTGGCTCAGTTGGTTAAACAATTGCCTTCGGCTCAAGTCATGACCCCGGAGACCCGGGATTGAGTCCCACATCGGGCTCCCTGCTCGACAGGAAGCCTGCTTCTCCCTCTCTCACTTCCCCTGCTTGTGTTCCCTCTCTGGCTGTGTTTCTCTCTGTCAAATAAATAAAATCTTAAAAAAAAAAAGAAATGAAATAAAAACACAGTTTTTATTCCTTGTGTCCCTCTTCCAAATTCTATTTCCCTCCCTCCACCTCAGAAGTAAATATCTTTCAGAATTAAATGTTTACCATTTTCATGTGTACTCTATATCTATATTTACTACTTCCATTCTTGAAATTAAATATTTGGGATAATAATACTGTGCATACTCTTTTCTAAGACTTTTTTTTTCATTCAGCATTGTGTTTGGAAGATTGACCCATAATGCTACAAATCATTTTAGTACAGTTCAGTCATTTCCATTGCTTTAACAAAGTCCACCACATGACTTTTCCATATTTTACTCATTCATGTTACTGATGATGGTAATCTACATTTTCTCAATTTTGTTTTCAGACTCATAAATGCAGAGAACAAACTGATGTTTGCCAGGGGTGAGAGAGTAGGAGGACAGCAAAATAGGTAAAGAGGATTAAGAAGTACAAACTTCCAGTTAAAAAGTAAATAAGTCACAAAGATAAATAATACAGCATAGGAAATATAGTCAATAATATCATAATAACTTTATATGGTGACAGATGGTGACTATACTTACCATGGTGAACATTATATAATGTATATAATTCTTGAGTCATTATGTTATACACATAAAACTAACATGACATTGTATGTCAACTACACATATAATTCAATACATGTATCAATAAAAGAACATTTTCTGTTTCAAACAAGGAGCTATAAACATTCTTGTGCATATCTCTTTCTGACGGGGCAATATTATCTCTAGGATACATATCTAGGAATTTCTGGAATAAATGTATGTGCATTGCCAAGTTGATGCTTTCTCTTTAAAATGATTTTACCAACTTAAAATCACAGTAGTCCTCTGTAAAAGGCTCCTTTGCCGCATACCACTGTCAACACATTACACGTTTAACCTCAGAGCAAACCAGGACATGGTCCCTTATTGTGATTATAATCAGCATTTGCTTTTTCCTGATGTTTTTCTTTTTTTTAAGATTTTATTTATTTATGAGAGAGAGAGCCAGAGCGTGAGAAAGAGCATGAGCAGGGGTGAGAGGCAGAAGGAGAAGCAGACTCCCCACTCAGCAGGGAGCCTGAGCCAGGCTGAATGTAAGGAGCCCGGGATCATGATCTGAGCTGAAGGCAGACACTTAACCAATTGAGACACCAGGCGCCCCTTTACCAATGTTTCCTATCACTTCCTGTATTTACTGACCAGTGAGATGTTAACTTCTTGTTTCTAAATTTTTTTCTCCATTTCCCTTTGTAGTGTTTGACTATAATATTATTGATTTAAAGAAAACACTGAGGTCTTCTTGGTAATAATTCTTGTCATTTCAATACACTGCAGGTATCTTCATCTAATCAGTTCACTTGCCTTTTCTTTGAAGAATTTTGAATATACATAACTGTTTAACTTTGCCACAGTTCATCTTACCAACTATGACCTGTATATTCTAGGCTTTTGTTCCTTGTTCAAAAAATTCTTCATTACTACAAGACTTCTGAGGAAGATGGCAGAGAAAGGGGAAACTAAGTCACCTCAACCCATGGATACAACTAGTTAACACTGACATCAGTGGAAATAAATGAGAAAATGAACCAAAAATTGGCAGAACAGTCTCTCCAAAGTTAAATGTAAAGAGACCACATTGAAGAAGATAGGAAGGGCAGAGATGCAGTCAGGAGTTAACTGGACCAGTGGGACTGTCCTCAGGGAGGGAGACATGGGAGGCACAGAGAGGTGACAGGGACAGACTATCAAACCAAGCACCCCAAGCACAGGGAACCCACATGAAAACCAGAGGAGCATAATTTCACAAGTTCTCACAATCAGCAGGGCTTAACACCTGGAACTTCAAAAATCAGCAGGCCAGGCTCTATGTGAGCCAAGAGGGCCAGAGGAAACAGAGTCTCCTTTCAAACGAGTAGCAGCCGACAGCCAGGGACAGATAGAGCATAGAAGCAACAGTTTGAAAAATCCCTGCATCATACAGGAAGGAGATATGTTTACTAATCTCAGAACCTGTGCTAGAGGGTCAGGGATCTTTGTGAGGATTCTCCAGTAACTCGGGAGTGCCATTTCCTCACCCAGCCCTTTGCCCAGACATGCATCTATCTGTGGGAATCAGCACAGCACCAACACTTGCTGCCAAATGTGCTAACAAGGAATCCTGCCTCCACGTTCTCCTGCAGACAAAGCCTCTCCAGACACCCCTGGACAGAGCCCATCCATAAGAGTGCCATAAGCCTAGGGAGGTACCAGCAGCCCCAACAGGGACCAGCCCCCTGTGAAGTGACTCCAACCCAGGAGAGAGGGGGAAATAACCACACACACACACACACACACACACACACACACACACACACACACAACTGTGGCCTCAGTTGTGGGCTGGGGAAAACATCCGGTCTGGATGCAGGCCCCCCCACCAATGAAAGCTTCTCAGGAACACACAGGAAAACACCCAGAACTTTGTGCTAATACATCTCTGCCAAAATCCTGGTCTGACTCAACTCTAGGCCCAGGCAGCTGCAGACTGGTCCACTGACTACACAGGGACCAAGCACTGTCCACACAGGCAAAGAGAGCTACTTTAGACAACTGGACTGAAAGCAAAAGTGGCTCAGCTACAACAGTAGGGCACATGCAATACACAAAGGAGACACCACTGAAGGACCAGGTTCTGGTGAACAGGGGACACTGCACTGCAGGGCTTATAGGACCTCTTTCTCACAAGGCTGCTGCTGTTAAGAGCAAAGGTAGCTGAATTCCCTAACATGTAGAAACAAACACAGGGAATTAGGCAAAATGAGGAAACAAAGGAATATGTCACAGATGAAAGGACAGGACAAAATCACAGCAAGAGAGCTAAATGGAATGGAAATAAATATTATCCCTGACAGAGAATTTAAAGTAATGATACTAAATGATAATAAAGATACTCACTGGACTTGAGGGAAGAGTGGAAGACCCATGTATGACCCTTAACAGAGAGGTATAAAATTTAAAAGAAGAACTAATCAGAGATGAAGAACTCAATAACTGGAATTAAAAACACACCAAATGGAATAAACAGGAGACTGAAGGAAGAAAAAGAAAAGATCAGTGACCTGAAGAACAGATTAATGGAAAGCAATCACATTGAGCAGGTGAAAGAAAAATAATAATAATAAATGAAAACAGATGTAAGGAACTCAGCCACTCCATCAAGTATAATAACATTCATATTATAAGAATTCCAGAAGAAGGAGAAAGAGAAAAGGGTGCAGAAAAGTTACTTGATAAATAATGTTTATTATCACTTAAGTGACCATCAACTTACTATAGAATGCTATATGCAGAAGCTGTTATATATAAACCTAATGTAACCACAAATCGGGGCACCTGGTTGACTCAGTTGGTAGAACATGAAGCTCCTCTCCTGATCCCACGGTTCTAAGTTCAAGCCTCATGTTGGGGGTAGAGATTACTTAAAAATAAAATCTTAAAAAAACCACTAATAGATATGCAAAAAAAAACAGAGAATGAAAACCAAGTATATCATGAAAGGAAAACAGTAAACCATGAGAGAAGAGAGCAAGAGAAGAAAGGAACAAAGATGAACTATAAGAACAACCATAAAACAAGTAACATAATGGCAATAAGTACATACCTATCAATAATTACTTTCAATGTAAATGAACTGAATGTTCCAATCACAAGATAGGGTGACAGAAAGCATAAAAAAGCAAGACTGATCTATATGCTGCCTACAAGAGACTAATTTCAGACCTAAAGGTACATGAAAATTGAAAGTGACAAGATGGAAAAGCATTTATCATGCATAGGCGTGAAAAGAGAGTCAGGGTAGCAATATTTTATCAGACAAAACAGACATTTAAAGATATAATGTAACAAGAGAAAAGAAAAACCCTATATAATCATAAAGAGAATGATCCAACAAGAAGATATAACAATTATAAATATGTATGTGCCCAACATGGGAGCACCCAAATACACAAAACAGTAATAAACATAACGAAAGAAAGAAAGATTGACCCAGTAATAGTTAAGGAGTTTAACACCCACTTACATCAATGGATAGATGATCCAAATAGAAAACCAACAAGGAAACGGGGACTTTCAAAGACACATTGAACTAAATGGGTCTAACATATACACAAAGCATTCTACCTTAAAACAGCAGGATACTCATTGTTTTCAAATGCATGGAACATTCTCCAGAATAGATCACATATTATGCCCAGAGCAAGTCTCAACATTTCAAAAAGATCCAAATCATGTCATGCTTCTTTTCTGAGCACAATCCTATGAAACTAGACATCAACCACAAGAAAAAATCTAGAAACAGCACAAATACATGGACGTTAATAACATGTGACTAAACAATGACTAGGTCAACCAAGAAATCAAAGAAATGAACAATTACATGGAAACAAATGAAAATGAAAACACCATGGTAAAAGAAGTTCTAAGAGAAAAATCGGAAATAAAAAACCTAACCTTACACCCAAAAATGTTTTAAAAAAAGAACAAACAAAACCCCAAACCAGCAAAAGAAAGGAAATAATAATAACAATTAAAGCAGAAATAAATGATAAAAAACAAAAAATAAAACAGATCAGTGCAGCCAGAAGCTGGTTCTTTGAAAAGATTGACAAAATGGATAAACTTCTAGCCAAGGAGGACTCAAATAAATAAAATCAGAAGTTAAAAAGGAAAAAAATAACAACCAACACCACAGAAATACAATTATAAGAGAATATTATGAAAAAATCATATTTCAACAAACTGAACCTAGAAAAAAAATGGATAAATTCCTAGAAATATTTAACATCCTAAATTTGAATCAAGAAGAAATAGAAAATTTGAACAGACTGATTTCCAGTGATATCCAGGACCAAATGGCTTCACATTTGAGTTTTACCAATTTTTAAAGAAGAACTACTATGTGTTCTTTTCAAACTATCCAAAAAATAGAAGAAAAACTTCCAAATATATTTTGTGAGGTCAGCATTACCATATCAAAACCAGATTAGGACACTACAAAAATGAGAACTATAGGCCAAAATCTCTGATGACCAAAGATGCAAAAGTCCTCAAAAATATATTGCCAAATCAAATCAAATAATACATTAAAAAAACACTCACTACAATTAAGTGGGATTTATTCTTGAGATACAAGAATGATTCAACATTTGCAAATTAATCAACAGGATACATCACATAAAGAGAAAGGATAAAAACCACATGATCATTTCAATAGATGCTGAAAACATATTTGACAAAAACAGCATCCATTCATGAAAAAACTCTCAACAAAGCAGGTTTAGAGGAACATGTATCAACATAATAAAGGCTAAATATGAAAAACACTCTGCTGACATTATGATCAATGATGAAAACCTAAGAGTTTCTCCTCAAAGATCAAGAATCCATTCTCACCACTTTTATGCAAGTGGTGAGTATACTGGGAGTCTTAACCACATCAATCAGACAAGAAAAAGAAATCAAGTGCATCCGAATTGGTTAGGAAAAAAATAAAACTTGAATTATTTGCAGATGACATGATACTATACATAGAAAACCCTAAAGACTCCACCAAAATCCTAAGAGAGTTGATAAATGAATTCAGTTAAGGTTGCAAGATACAGAATCAATATACAGAAATCTGTTGCATTTCTATACACTAATAATGAAGTAGCAGAAAGAGAAACTAACAAAGCAATCACATTTACACATGTGCCAAAAATAATAAAATACCCAGGAATAAACTTAATCAGGAGTTGAATGCCCTGTACTCTGAAAACTAGAAAATACTGATGAAAGAATTCAAGATGTCACAAACAAATGGAAAGATATCCCATACTCATAGATTAGATGAACAAATGTGAAAATTTCCATTCTACCCAAAGCAATCTACAGATTGAATGCAATCCCTACCAAAATACCAACAGCATTTTTCACAGGACTAGAACAAATAACCCTAAAACATGTATGAAACCATAAAAGGCCCTGAATAGCCAAAGCACTCTTGAAAAAAGTATCAAAAAAACTGGAGGTACCATAGGGCATCTCAGCAGCTCAGCCGGTTAAGGGTCTGCTTATAACTCTGATCATAACTTCAGGGTCCTGGGATCTAGCCCTACATCAGGGCTCTCCCTGTCCCTCTGCCTTGTCACTCCCCCTGCTTGTTCTCTCTCCCTCCCTCCTTCTCTCTCTATCTCTTTCTGTCAAATAATAAATTAAAAAAAAACATTTTAAAAAGACTTAAGAGATAAAATAGTGTCTTTAAAAAAAAAAACTGGAGGTATCACAATCCCATATTTCAAAATATATTACAAAGCTGTAGTAATCAAAATAGTATGGTACCAACACAAAAACAGATGCCTAAAATAACAGAACAGAGAGTCCAGAAATAAACCCACAATTGTACAATTATTTAATGTTTGATACAGCAGGAAAGAACATGCAATGGGAAAAAGATGGTCTCTTAAATAAAAGGTTAAAACTGGAGAAAAATGGACAGCTACATGCAAAAGAATGAAAGTCGACCACTTTCTTATACCACACAAAAAAATAAACTCAAAATGGATTAAACACCTAAATGTGAGACCTGAAACTATAAAAATCCTAGAAGAGAACACAGGCAGTAATTTCTCTGACATTGCCTATAGTGATATTTTTCTAGATATACCCCCTGTAGCAAGGATTACATCAAAATAAAAAACTTCTGGCCAGCAAAGGAAACCATCAACAGAACTAAAAAACAACCTATTGAATGGGAGAAGATATTTGCAAAAGCCATATCCAAAAAGGGTTAGTATCTAAAATATATAATATACAACTCAACATCCCAAAAATGAACAATCTGATTTAGAATGATCAGAGGCGTGAATAAATATTTCTCCAAAAAAAAAAATATACAGGTGGCCAACAGACATGAAAAGTTGCTCAGCATCACTCATCATCAGGGAAATGCAAATCAAAACCACAATGAGATATCACCTCACACTGCCAGAAAGGCTAAAACCGGAAGCACAAGAAACACCAAGTGTTGGGGAGAAGGTGGAAAAAAAGAAACTCACAGGCATTGTTGGTGGGAGTACAAACTAGTTCATTCACTATGGAAAACAGTAAGGAAGTTCCTTAACAAGTTAAAAACAGAACAACTAGATGATCCAGTAACTTCCCCACTGGGTATTTACCTAATATGAAAGCACTAATTCAAAAAGATAATGCACCCCTCTGTTTATTTCAGCGCTGTTTACAGTAGCCAAATTATGGAAGCATCCCAAGTGTCCATCAACTGATGAACAGATAAAGAAGTGATACATAAATATAATGGAATATTATTCAGCCATAAGGAAGAAGGAAATCTTGCCATTTACAACAACATGAATGGATGGATGTAGAGGGTATGTATAAAGTGAAGTGAAGAAAAAAAAAAACAGAGAAAGACAAATGTCATGATTTCAGTCATAGGTGAATTTAAGAAAAAACATGGTCAAAGAAAAAAAGAGACTAGCTAAAAAAAAAGATTCTTAACTATAGAAAACAAACTGTTGGTTGCCAGAGGAGAAGTGGATAGATGGATGGGTGAAAAAGGTGAAGGAGATTAAGAATACACTTTCCTTGTTGAGCATTGACTAATGTATAGAATTGTTGAATCCCTATACTGTATACCTGAAACTAATAGAACAGTGTATGTTAACTATACAGCTATTTTAAAAAATTAGAAAAATTTTTTAAAAGAAATTCTTCATTACTATAAAATAAAGAGGAATCTTTCTTCATTTGCCTCATGAAGTCTTCAAGTTTTGTTCTATTTAGGTCTTTATTCAACAGATAATTTTTTTGTTATTTATAATGGAAGATATTCTATTTTTTTTTCTATAGGGTTTTTAATAAAAAGTTCACCCTTCCCCACTGATTTGGAGAACCTTGTCTCTCACCTATCAACTTCATACCCACACAGTTCTGTATCTGGGCTTCCCATCTGTCTCCATTGGCCCATTATCCTATTTCCATGTCAATATCACCTATTTTGATTGTTATTGCTTTATAATGTCTTCATATATTGGTAGGATACGTCCCCCAAGATGTTCTCTTTCATAGCTGCCTTGGCTTTCCCCCACTTTGTTCTTCTAAGTGAATGTTAGAATCATCTCAAGTTCCATGAAAACAGTAGTGAGATTTTTATTGGAATAATGCTTTGAATTTATACACAAATTGAGGTAATTTATAACTTGAGTATTTTGATTCTTTCTATCAAAGTCTCTCTCCATTTATTTAGTTCTTCTTTATAGACTTTCAATAAAGTTTTCTAATTATCTCCATAAAAGTCTTGTACATCTTTTGTTAGATTTGTTCCTATTGCCTTACATTCTAGTTGCTATTAAATGCTATCCTTTTAAAATTACATTTTCAAATGTTTTCTGTTGAATTTGATATGGAATAAACCTGTGGAAATCTCTTCTTATTTTAACAATTAGGTTGTAATTGTTACAACAGACTGGGCTTGTTGGGCTGCTTGGGCTGCTTATTACACTCAAATATAGAGTACGGTTTCTTCCTTTTCAATCCTTCTATTTTCTTATTCTAATATCTGGGCTTTCTGGGCTGGCCAGCAAAATGCAAAATAAGACATTCTTATCTCATACCTGCTTTTAAGGAGAATGTTTCTAATGTTTCATTGCCTTGAGCAAGATTTTATCAATTAAGGAAGTTTTCCTCTATTCCTACTTTTTAAAATTTGATCATAAAAGAACACTGAATTTTGGGGCACCTAGGTGATGCCGTCAGTTGAGGTCCAACTCTTTGTTTCAGCTCAATTCATGCTCTCTCACTCTCTCTAAAATAAATAAATCTTTTTTTTTTAAATCATTGGATTTTGTTGAATTTTCTGTTTTTATTGAGAAAAACCCCATGATTTTTCTACATTAATCTGTTAACATAGTGAATTTCATTAATGGCTTTTCCAACAATATATTATCCTCACATTACTGAGATAAAACCCATATGAGCATGGTGCAATTTTTTAAACATTTTGGGTTTAGGTCATTAATTAGTTCAAGATTTTTTTTTTTTTCTTATAGTGGATCCAACAGTCTAACTTATAATTTTTCCACTTACCAGCTTATTTTACTTTGGTTAAATTGTTCTATTTTATTGTGGATTTTTTATATTTTAAAAAATTTATTTGAGATAGAGAGTACGTGTGCATTGTGAGGGTAGAGGGAGAGAAAGAGCGAATCTTAAGCAGACTCCACACTGAGCACGGAGCCCCAAGCCAGGCTCCATCTCAACCCTGAGATCATGACTTGAGCCAAAATAAAGAGTCAGAAGCTTAACTTACTGTACCACCAGGTGCCCCAACCTGTTCTATTTTAAAAGTTGATCAATCTTCTTGCTTCTTCCAGTCTCTGAAACAATCTGTTTATGTTGTTACTGAGTTAAATCTTATCTTTTACTTGAATATTTGATATAACTTGCCTATAAACCCAGGGTGCTTTGTAGATATGAGAGCGAAGGAATAGGAGATAGGCTAATTAGTGGTAGATGTTTTAAATACCATTTCCATTTGTTAAGTCAGTAGAGATCTTTTCATGTTTTCTATTGTTTAAATCAGACTTTGACAAGTTATATTTTCCTAATAAATTGTGCCTTTCACCCAGCTTTTCAAAATATTTTCAATAAGATCACCATATATTTTTTAATGTCTGCTTTGTGTGTGTGATTATGTCACCTTGGATATTTATTTATTTGTGCCTTCTCTCTGTCAGTCTTACTTTTTTAGATTACTTTGAATTTATTCTGTTGTTCTCTCTGTAGCTTCTTAAGCTGGACACCAAGCTCATATTTTTCAGCCTTTTTGTGCAATAAATCACTTTCTGAGCACTGTTTTAGCCATATCCCATAACTTGTGATATATTGTGTTTTCTTTTTTCTGGCTATATTGTCTAATTTCCATTATGATTTCCTCTTTGAGATATATAGAAGTGTGTTATTTTCAGACATAAAAAGGTTTCTTTTCCTATAAGGTCATTTTTTTTCTTATCAGTTCTTTAGTTAAGAATTTAGCATTGTTTTATTTCAGAAACTTGATCCAAGTGTCACCTTATTCAATCTGAAGTCCTTGAATCTTTTGGTGAAGCAACAAAAACCCAACTACCTCGGGACTGGCAATACTCACAAGACAATCTCTGTCATAGGAACAGCTTATTATTTTGGTTTTCTATTCTTGTTTTTTCTGAGATTTTATGGCCTTTAACTATCTTACAAGCTAACTTATACATTTTTTCATGTTTTTCAGCACAAAATTTTCAGACTATCTAGCCAACCACATTGCCAGAAATAAAACTTTGAGGGTGGGTGTTCATTTATATGCTGTAGTCTGAAGAGATTGTAGAGGCAGGAAATTTTTCCAAAACTGGCATTTTTTGCTTAGATACAATTCTCAGGGGAATATTAATTTATCAATGGGGTCTGTATATGACAATACTGGATCATTATCTTACATCATACACAAAAATAAAGTCAAAATAGATTAAAGACTTGAATGTAAGGCCTGAATCCATAAAACTCCTAGAAGAAAACATAGAGGGACATCTTGATGTTGGTTTTGATGATGGATTTTTAGATTTGATACCAAAAGCAAAGACAAAAGCAAAAATAAACAAATGGGAATACATCCAACTGAAAAGTTTCTGTACAGCAAAGGAAAGCATCATGAAAATAAACAGGAAACCTACCAAATGACAGAAGATATTTGCAAATTATATATCTGACAAGAGAGTAAAACCTGAAATTTAGAGAGAGCTCACACAGTTCAATACCAAAAAACAATGCAGTTTCAAAAAGGGACAGAGGATTTGAGTAGACATTTTCCCAAAGAAGACATATGCATTCAAACAGGTGTCAAACACGAAAAGGTGCTCCACATCACTCATCATCAGGAAAATGCACATCAAAACCACAATGAGATATCACCTCAACACTTGTTACCATGGCTAGGATCAAAAAGACAAGAAATAGCAAGTGTTGGAGAAGAAATGGAGTAGAGAGAACCCTTGTGCTCTGTTGGTAAGAATACAAATTGGTGAAGTCCCTATAGAAAATCCTCTGGAGGTTTCTCAAAAAATGAAAAAGAAATGAAAACACTAATTTTAAAAGATGTCTACATCCCCATGTTTACTGCAGCATTATTTATAATAGCCAAGACATGGAAACAACCTAAGTGTCCATTAATGGGTTAATGGATAAAGAGATTATGATACACACACACACACACACACACACACACACACACACACTGGAATATTATTCAGGCATAAAAACAATGAGCTCTTGACATTGGCAACAATGTGGATGGAACTGGAGTTAAGTGAAGTAAACTTGAATTAAGCTAACTGAAAAAAGTTGGATAGAAAAAAAAAGCAAATAACCACATTATCTCACTTATATGTGGAATCTAAGAAAAAAAGACAGGAGGAGACAAAAAAACCCAGAACTCACAGATACAGAGAACAGATTGGGGGGTGCCAGAGTCATGGGGTATAGGGTGGGTTAGAGGGATGAAGGTGACCAAACAGTACAAAATTTCAGTTATAAAATATGTCAGGGCAATGTAATAGGCAACATGATAACTACAGTTAATACTACTGCTTTGTGTTTTTGAAAGTTGCTAAAAGAGTACATCTTCAAAGTTCTCATCATAGGAAAAACAAATTGTAACTACATTTGGTAATGGCTATAAACTAGACTTATTGTGGTAATTATTTTGCAATATGTAAAAATATTGAATCATTATGTTGTATACCTGAAACTAGTATATTGTTATGTATAAATTATATCATTTTAAAAAACAGCAAAATATTCTAGCAAAGCAAAGAAAACATATGGGATGCCTGGGTGGCTCTGTTGTTTAAGCGTCTGCCTTCAACTCAGGTCATGATCTCAGGGTTCTGGGACTGAGCCCTGAGTTGGCCTCGGTGCTCACTGGGGAGTCTGCTTCTCCCTCTCCTTCTGCCCATCCCTGCTGCATGTGCACTCAGCTCTCTCTCTCTCTCTCTCTCTCTCTCTCTCTCTCTCTCTCAAATAAATAAAATCTTTTAAAAAAGAAAGAAAAGAAAGTGTACATATGGGGAGGAGACAGTAAAAAAAATAATAAATGGAGGAAGTTTAGGGATAGGAACAATTGGGTAGAAAATAATAAATGTAATGATAAAATTATTATTCTAAAGCAGTATCATACTATGCTGTACAGTTACTAGTGGTGAACCAAGTTTGGTATTGCAAAAGGAAAAAAAAGCAAAGAGGGAAACATTATCCATCACAAAAATCAAATGTCCCTAGGATGAAAATAAGACAATTGTCAAGGTACTAGATCAAATATGGTATTATAATAAAGCAAAGCCACTTCTAGCCCTGGGTAAATTCTAACACACGATTATATAAGCTGAAACATCTGCCCTGGGCAAAAACAAAGAACATCTAGCCAATAAGGTGTTGAGGGCGGTAACAGGCATACTAACTGAAGATAGCTAGAGAAGTTTCTCTATGTTCTCTGTAGAGATTAAATCTTCTGTGGAAATTTTGGATGTGTTTTCTGTAGTGGAATCATTAGGTTGATCTTTCAAAGTCCTATGTCTCTCTAGGATACCTAATGCACTGATTCATACCTAATATCAATGAATCAATTGGCCAGTTAGCTCAGTTGTTTAGAGTGTGGTGCTAATAATATCAATGAATCACAATATAAAATATAGATAGTTTAGTTTTATGGCAAAATTTGGTGTCAGGATTATATTCATGCCTGCATATGTAGAAAGTAAAAGCCAGATACTAAGAATTCTATTTAATCTTTACCCATAAAATGTTGTGATGTTATATCAAGCTTACTGTGTCCTATTCTGATATACATAAGTAGATCAAAATAAGTCTTGAGTAACTTACACTGTGTACTACAGATGAAATTAGAGAACTAAGTGGTAGTCAAGAAAAATTTTACACTTTATTCTCTACCAGGCTGGTGCCTCTGAGGAATCGTATCATACTAACTTTAAAATATGAAATAAAATTTAAAAAATAAATAAAATAAAATAAAATAAAATATGAAATAAAATTAAAGAATGTTTTCAAAAAAGCATAAAATACTATGCAAATTAACATGTAAATAGAGGTATGTTTGGTAAGTAGCTAGTTCTAGGAAGATGGGAACAAGACAGTAAGGTGACACTGAATTACTCTGGAAAAAGGTATACTTTTAAAAGGAGGCAAGCTTTTAACAAACTTGCATGAAAGTGATGAAATTGCAAAGAGGTGGTAGAAAGCATAGTACACTAAAAATCACGTGGAAATAAATGAGTTGCATGCTGGTACTAGTTTAATAAGACTTACCAAAATTGAGATGGAGAGAATGAGATGAGAATAATGCTTGGAGTAATGTTGCAGAAAAACAAAAGGACAAAAGTCCTTGATTTTTACAGACAATTAGGGGTCAAATCAAGGCAGTGCTACAAACATAAATAATTTTTAATCCTTAAGGAATAGTGTTTATCTAGTTACATTTTGAATACATTGTGGAGTCTAGAAACCAGGTAGTTGCTGTATTAACCAAATAATTATAAAAGCTCAATCAAAAGCAATTCTTGTGAAAGGTACAGTAGAGAAAAAGAGGGTAATCTGTTTGACATAAAAAAATAAAAAATAAAGAATTTGCTTGATGGTGAGTGTTGAAGATACATCCCAAAAAGAAAGGAGCAAAATAAATAATGCTGTTAATGTTTCCACTATACTGAACCCTAAGGTTGTTGATGCAAATGAGAGTGAAACAAAGAATTCTGGCTGGAGGAAGGAATGTTAAATACGTATTTGCAATCTTCAACTAGTTCATCAGGAAACACGAATGAGTTTAATTTTTCAACCTGGGAAAAGGATAGCAGTTCTTAAAATTAAAAAAAGGAATTTGCTGTCATCTTGTGGCCAACTTGGAGATTACAGCCTGTTTTAGTATATTTAGATTCTCCAACTTTCAAACATGTGCCTCTAAATGATTTAAAGATTCTCACAAAGCCATTCTACTTGTTTACAAAGAAATTACATGTTTATGTTTTCTATATGTATTAAACTTAAATTAGTAGTCAAGTGAGAAAATATTTAGATAATACACACTCTAACGTATTGATTTAAATAAAAGAAACTACACAAAAATTTGTAAACCAAATAAAAATTAATTACAGTGACATACTTCTTTATCATCAACTTCAAGACCTCAGACAACAAAATAAAATCAACAGAAATCTTTTGGTATATAATGAAAGATTATGCTTTGAAAAAATACATAATAGTATTGAAAGCACTGACTTCTAGCTTTGCCTTTATATTTAGCAGTTCTGTGGCTTCATGCAAATGTTTAGTGGTTAGTATCTGTTCTTCTCTGTAAACTGGTCTCATAAAAATGAGAAGTGAATGAAGTGACATACATAAAAGTACTCTGAAAGTTGTAAAAATCTGTTTAAAAATAAAAAGAGGATTAAACTGAATGGGTAAGACAGGAGGTAACATCGGGTATGTTCCTTACCAGAGAAGGGAATATGACTTGGACTAAGACACTTTTCTCTATGTGAGATGAATTATAACAGCCCAAAAAATAGATAATTTACATTTAATAAATATCAAACATCTATTATATATGAAGGTTATTAAGAAAACTTAAATTCAAAGAGCTACTACAAAATAACTCCAAAATAACTCACAAGTCTAATGGGAGATGTGGTCCATTTTTTTTTTAACTGCAAAAAGATGTGAAAATGCTAAAGTTAACTGTCTTCAAATTTCAGTGAGTAGCTCCAACAAAAGTATGGATCTACTATTATTCGTATTTAAAATATATTAGCTTTAGGTAGTGGGAAAAGGCATAAAAATTAAATTCATGAAATAAACAGTGGCTGTGAATACCTGAAGATAGAAGTTGAGATAAAAGCTTAAACATTCTTTAAGTTATATACAACTATTCCAAAACATCTGTGTATTTCATACAATCAGTGTCAGTTCCTTCTTCAAGGAATATCATCAATTCCACTATTTGAAACAGATGAGGTGAAGAAATCCACTAGATGCAGTGCTTTCAAGAACACTGAAACTTGTACAACCTGCTTGGTCCTTCACCACCCTTTCCCAGGCCCCCGAAACTGGTCTGAGGAATCCCTTGAACCCAATGACTTTGTTCCACCGGGAATTAGGAAGACTGACTAATCGAGAGAATTTTTAATTCCTATCCAAGGGAAAAAGAGGCTAAGATGTAAGGGAGTTACAAATAAGTTTACTGGTTCCTTAAGAGAATTTTCTTTAAAGATTTTATTTATTTATTTGAGTGAGGCTTGGATGGCTATGAATTTCCCCCTTAGGACTGCCTTTGCTGTATCCCATAGGTTTTGGATCAATGTATCTTCATTCTCATTGGTTTCCATGAAGTGTTTCAGTTCTTCTTTGATTTCTTGGTTGATCCACATATTCTTGAGCAGGATCGTCTTTAGCTTCCAAGTGTTTGATTTTCTCCTGAACTTTTTATGCCAGTTTCATGGCATTGTGGTCAGAGAATATGCAGGGAATAATTTCAATCTTCTGGTATCGGTTGAGCCCTGATTTGTGACCTAGTATGTGGTCTATTCTGGAGAAAGTTCCATGTGCACTCGAGAAGAATGAGTATTCTGCTGTTTTAGGGTGAAATGTTCTGAATATATCTATAAGATCCATCTGGTCCAATGTGTCATTCAAGGCTCTTGTTTCTTTGTTGATTTTCTGTTTAGATGATCTGTCCATTGCTGAGAGTGGTGTGTTAAGATCTCCTACAATTAATGTATTTGCATCAATATGATTCTTTATTTTGTTTAACAGTTGGCTTATGTAGTTGGCTGCTCCTATGTTGGGAGCATAAATATTTACAATTGTTAGATCTTCTTGATGTATAGACCCTTTAAGAATGATGTAGTGTCCTTCTGTGTCTCTGACTACAGTCTTTAGACTAAAATCCAATTTGTCTGATATGAGAATCGCTACCCCGGCTTTCTTTTGGGGTCCATTGGCATGAAAGATGGTCCTCCATCCCCTCACTTTCAATCTGGAAGTGTCTTTAGATTCAAGATGAGTCTCTTGTAAACAGCATATGGATGGGTCCTATTGTTTTATTCAGTCTGCAACCCTGTGTCTTTTTATTGGAGCATTTAGGCCATTCACATTGAGAGTGATTATTGATAGATACGTTTGTATTGACATCATGTTGCCTATGGAGTTCATGTTTCTATAGATTACCTCTGTTAATTTCTATTTTGTGTCACTCTTGGGTTCATTTCTCCTCTATAGAACCCCTCTTAGCATTTCTTGTAGTGCTGGCTTGGTGATTGCATAATCTTTTAGACCTTGGCGGTCTTGGAAGCTCTTTATTTCTCCTTCCATTTTGAAAGTCAACCTTGCTGGATACATTATCCTTTATTTGACAGTGAGAGAGATCACAAATAGGCAGAGAGGTAGGCAGAGAAAGAGCAGGAAGCTGGCTCCCCACTGAGCAGAGAGCCCAATGCAGACCTAGATCCCAGGACCCTGAGATCATGACCTGAGCCAGAGGCAGAGGCCTTAATCCACTGAGCCACCCAGGTGCCCAAGAGAATTTTTTAGAGAAAATAAATCATGTCTTCACAATATCTAATAAGACTAGCCATTTTGCATCCTCTGTTACTCATAGTAATTCTTCTAAAAGAAATATAAATCCAATTCTAATAACTTGCAGACAAGCGTGCATCAATAAATAACAAAATATTAAAATATTAAATAACAAAATATTAAATTTGGCATTTTGACCAAAATGATAAGATAATATATACCCAATGCCAAAAAGAAGTATTCCATGAGGATGCAAATATTCAAAGAAGAAACAGAGCCTCTATGGAGCTGCAGAACCTCTTTTCTGAAAGATAGGAGGAGAGATGATGTATTAGGATTCTTCGAAGAAACAGAATGAATAAGAGGGCATGAGTATTTATACAGAGAGAAAGAGAAATATTTAATATACCGAATTGTCTCACATGATCATGGAGGCTGAGAAATCCCATCATTTGTTATCTGCAAGCCAGAGGCTCAGGAATGCTGGTGGCATCGCTTCGGTTCAAGTCTAAAAGCTTGAGAACCAGGGGAGGCACTGGTTTCAGTTCCCATTCAAACACAGGAAAAGACCCAGGTCCCAGTTTAGCAAAAAGGCCGAGGGAACAAATGCTCTCTTCCTCTACTGCTTTGTTCCATTCAAACCCTCAAAGGATTCGATGATGCCCCCCCCACACCAGGAAGGGCAATGTGTTATCCTCAGTCTACTTAGACAAATGCTAATTTACCCAGAAACACCCTCACAGACACACCCAGAAGTAACAGTTAGCCAAATATATGGACACCATATGATCCAGTCAACACATAAAATTAACTCTCCTATATATTTTATAATTAAATTTTTAATTTTAGAAAGATCATCTAGTATACATTACCTACATCCTCAATAGTTATTACATATCAACATTTCACAGTAAGATGGATGCATATTTGCACCAAGTGGAATTTTTAAAAGGTTATAGAGATCATAAGTAGCCTCATGTTAATTTAAGTCAGATACTGCTGCCAAATACATATGCAAGACATATACACACATATAAAGAGATATAGATAGGCTCATCAATTTTTCTTTATTTTTTTAAAGAACTTCTTAGATTTCAGAATTATAGATAAGGATTGTAGTCAAAAGCCACATGTATTATACTATGTCTTTTATCTTGCTTAGAAAAGAAAGACAATTTTAAGAGGACTTCTTTGAATAAATAGGAGACAGAAGAAATAATTGCTAAAGTTTTCCACAGGGACTCTCAGAAGAATGATATGCCTCTCTTTTTTTTTTTATTAAGATTTGTATTTGTTTATTTGACAGAGAGAGACACAGCGAGAAAGGCAACAGAACAGGGTGAATGAGAGAAGGAGAAGCAGGCTTCCCGCTGAGCAGGGAGCCGGATGCAGGGCTCAATCCCAGTACCCTGGGATCATGACCTGAGCCGAAGGCAGAAGGTTAACCACTGAGCCACCCAGGCGTCCCTGATATGCCTCCTTTCATTAGGATATACTGGACTGGTGCCTAGCTTCTGCCTGGGGAATACAAATGGGAAGAGACAGATCATCTAGAATAAGCGTTAGTGACGTGGAGATCAGCCTGCATTTCCAAAGTCTATCAGAACAAAATATGCATAAATATTTTGCATGGGGCACAGGTGGGCATGTGATTCTTCTAGAGCCTAACCAGTGAAATCACCTAAAGGGGTAGAGCAGGGATTCATTTCTGTGAAATCACCACAAACTGAGGCTTATGACAATTTCTTATTTCTTCCCAGTTTTGTGGATTGACGGGGCTAACTCAGCCAGCTTGCAGCCTGAATGGGGCAGGATAGGGTAAGATGGTCTCACTCGTGTTTCAGGAGGCTCAGCTCCTGAGGAGTGATGAGAACACTGGGGTGGTGGAGCGGGTGTCCTTCTCCGTCCAACTTGTCTTTCATCTCAAGCACCTTCACAGAAGTATTCCAAGGAGATGAAGCCAAACCCGGAAGTTACACGTCACTTCCGAACATTCTACTTTATCAAAGCAAGCCACGAGGCCAACCCACGTTCACAGAATAAAGAAGCGGATCCTGCCTTATGATAAGGGGAGCTACAAGGAATTTGAGGTCATATTTAGGATACCACAAGGGGCAAAAGGATTCCAGCTGTGAGAACCTGCAAGAAAGTCACCAATTCCGCAAAGGCCAAAGAAGTCATAAACTGCAAGTCCGAGGAGGGTTCATTGCCCCGAATCAGTAAAATGGATGGTGAGTATCCCCAAGAATGGCTGAGTATTCTAAGCAATGAAAACATCCAGAGAAACATCAGCCAAGAATCCAAGAATCCAGAAACCCAGAATCCAAGAACATCCCTGTTCCCCTCCTTCTACCTTTCCTTCCTCTGCTTCGGCAAAGTTGGGAAATGGAATTAAATGGGAGAGGAAGGGCAGGAACAAAAGGCTGGGAAAGAAAAAAAGGAGCCAGCCTTCTTCTTAAACTTTCAATTTGCAAAAGGCCCCAGCTGGGGGAAAATTTAACTTAATACCAGATTCAAAGTTTCATTATAATGTGGTACTGGCTCCTCTGAATTATAAAATAGTTACCTTTGAAACTTAAAATGACCATATTTCTTTTTTCCAGAGACAGAACTGAAAATACACAGATCTGCCTAAATTTTCATTCATGAAAGGGAATAGCTGCCATGTTTGAGTAACTATTCAAGAGAAGATGAGAGACTGAAATAATGATGATTTCTGCGTGGCTACTCTACTCTTGCTACTGATCTTGATAGTGGAGTTTTAACATGTGTACTTGGTAGTGAGAAGGGCAATCCATGTCCTGTGAGATCTACTGATTCAATGTATTGTTTTCTTGGAGAAATGGTGAGAGAGTATTATATTACATTAGCAACAGCAAAATATCCTGAAAATCAGCTTGATACTCTCCCTTTCCTGGAATTTTATATGTCATGTGCTTGCTCAAATCTCTCCTGCTCTCCTCTATGAACAGTACAGCTCATGTGCCTCTTTTCCTGTTCATGAAATCGGTATCTTTTTTTTTTCATTCAGCAATGGCTCCTTGCCAAGCATACAGCCACATACACAGACATCTGATTTATAAAATGGAGATTCCGTAAGTGTTTTGGAAGAAAAATGTCTCCTACATTAAATTTCAAAACCTAGTTCCATAGGGATGAAAGAAATAGATTGAATATATTAGGAAGGCTAATCTGATGGCCATGTACAAGCTGAATCCAGTAAACAAGTTTTAAAAGGGAACAGCAGGGGGATGCCTGGTGGCTCAGTCAGTTGAGCATCTGCCTTCAGCTCAAGTCATGATCCTGGGGTCCTGGGATTTAGTCCTGCATGGGACTTCTCAGTAGGGAGCCTGCTTCTCCTTCTCCCTCTACTGCTCCCCCTGCTTATGCTCTCTCTCCCTCTCTCTCTGACAAATCAATGAAATCTAAAAAAAAAAAAAAAAAAAAAAAAAAAAAAAAAAAAAAAAAAAAAAAAAAAAAAAAAAAAGAAGAGTTTAAAAAAGGGAACAGCAGAATTAAAAGTGACCTAAATAGAATAGGAGTGATATTTGATTATATGCAAATGAGACTTAACCTGACATGGAGTTAACTTTTATCTGCTTTGCGAATTAAAAAAATGATAAATGACTAGTTATGGCAATGGAGAAAAGGGTCTACTTTTAGAACATTATAGTGCTCATAGATCAATATAATTTGTAGTTGTATTTGCATACAAATCAAAAAACAAATTAAGGTTTTCTCAAATCTCAATATATTGTGATAGTCTAGAAAAAGATGATAGCACTGCATTCTGAAGGTGCAGTTTGAAGATCTAGATCAACAAATTAAATAATTCTCAAAATACTCTAGAGGGGCAAAGGCAAGATTCTACTGTACCAAATTAGTAAGTATCAAGATTTGCCATTCACTGAAAATGCTCCAAAACTGATTGTGCTGGGCACAAATCTGTGAACATATTATAAACTACTGAATTGTGTAATTTTATGTGTGTGGACTGTATAGTATGTGGATTAAATCTCAATAAAGCTGTTACCCAAAAAATTGCCATTTACACTGGCAAAAGTCAAACTTTTCATTTAACTGAAGTTATCACACACATTCAAAACTGCTCGGGTTTATAGAATAACACCATACAAGTCATTCAACATTCAGTACTCATTAGAAAGTATTAAGAGAGCATCTTTAAGAGATACAGAGTCACAAGCCTTCATATTGTAGTCTAGGATTCTGACAAATAAACAGAAAATTATTAAGCTTCATAACATGTGCTTTGTTAAGGGAAGTACAGGATATGTGGGGTAGAGGAGAATTTAATCCGTATTTGAGGGAAAGCTGGCAGGGAAATTTTCAGGAGGAAATGGCATATAAATAAAAACTTTAAGACTGAACATTAAAAAGAAGTTACAAATAAAAAGCAGATCCTAGGACGCCTGGGTGGCTCAGTGTATTAAAGCCTCTGCCTTTGGCTCAGGTCCTGATCTCAGGATCCTGGGATCAAGGCCTGCGTCAGGCTCTCTGCTCAGCAGGAAGCCTGCTTCCTCCTCTCTCTCTCTGCCTACTTGTGATCTCTCTTTCTGTCAAATAAATAAATAAAATCTTAAAAAAAAAAAAAAAGAGCAGATCCTAATTCACACCAGATGGGCTTCATAGATAAATATGTGAAGATTTTAAGAAATATGACGTATTTGAAGAATTGAATCCATGTGGGCACCTGGGTGGCTCAGTTGGTTGGGCAACTGCCATCGGATCAGGTCATTATTCTGGAATCCCGGGATTGAGTCCTGCATTGGGCTCCCTGCTTGGCGGGAAGCCTGCTTCTCCCTTTGACACTCCCCCCCTCCCCATTCTCATTCTCTCTCTCTCTCAAATAAATAAATAAAATCTTTTTAAAAATTGAATCAGTGTAAAGAAAACAGAGAAAAGTGCCAAGAGACAACACTGGAGAAGTTAGAGCTGCATGTGAATTCTGGCTAATGAGCCAGTAGGAGGCAGGAAGCAAAGGTGTGACAGCATTCAATTTGCAGTTTTTTAAAGGTGACTGTGGTTTCAATGCTAAGGGTAGAATGAATGGAGAGAGCCCAGGGAGGACACTGGGATCCTAGGTGAATGGAGAATGACTGGAACTGAGATGACAGAAAGGGTAGAGAGGACTCTCTCCAGATTACCTCTGTTTTCCCTGAGAAGTGGAAGAAACTCTGTCTCTGGGATAATCCTGATGGGGGAGAGAGCAGGAGTGAGGAGTTTCCAGATCCATGTTTGAGGACAGAAATGACTATTTGATAATGTCCCCATGGAGAGTGTCATCTAGACCTCACCAAGAAAATACAAAAAGTTTACCAGGTAACGCTGATTGTGTGTTTGTGTGTTGAGACGAGAATTCAGAATAGAACCATTAAAGTAACAAATTTTTACCCTCCATTCCTCTTTTTCACCCTGGAAACGTGTTCCTCTTTCTTCAGTGATCCCTCTCTTAATGAATGGCATCACCAAGCATGCAACTGTCAAAGCCAGAAACATGAGTTCATCTAGGACTCAAATCCTTGCTTTCTCTCTCCTTCATATTTCTCAAATCCACCTATTTTCTGGCAATTTCATGACCTTTACTTTTAGCACAACCTGGATTCCTATAGCAGTTTCCTCCCTGACTTTGCCTTAAGCATCATTCTCTCTGGTGCCAAGTCGTAATTGGATCCTTTGCCGACAGCACATGAGGCTACTTAAGACTATTATTGCCATTCCGTATGTGACTAAGAGTTGAAGGAGGCAAAGAGCGCCGTGTTAGACAAAGTTTGAGGCCCCTTTCTCCCTCTAACACTTTCTACACCTCATCCCCTCCCTTACCCATTGGCTATTCATTTTGTAGTCTTCCTAAGGACGGGAGGAACTGGACTAGAATGAAACAATGAGAGCTGGACCCAGACCTGTTACTGAGTGTTAGTGAAGGACATGCTCGCTCTTGTTTGCTATCTTCCTGGGGCCACAGGCAAAATGATTAGAAAAAGTACTCAATATGCTCAGTACTGAGTCCACTGGGAAGCCAGTCCAAAACGGGGGACATGCCAGGAAACCACGCAGACCAAGGGAGAGCCCCTGCCATAGTTTTTGAAGGATGATTCAAAAGTGGGCAGCTCTGCTGAGGGTTGCCGAAACCCAATTCTACCATATAAGCTCAGCACCTGATAGCTTTTTGATGAGTATTTATTTATTCATTTATCTCCTCAAATACCTTCCATGTGTCGAAATTATTCACCATGAGAATTCAAATATGAGTAAGCCTCTGCCCCCGCCCTCACAGTCTTGGTAGAGAGATAGCTGCAAACAGCAATTCCAGCAAATTCTACGAACATATTTCAATAGAATCAAGTACAAGTTTCCAAGAGACCATAAGAAAAGGAACACAGGAGCGAACTTTAAATTTGTGTTCTAGATAACAGAATATCCAAAGTGAATCCTAAATGATTGGTAAGTGTTAAGATCTTTTTATCATGCACTCAATGTACCACATCCATGAAAAAATATGCAATTATAAATTTTAAATATACAACACTATCAACAGTGAATAGTTGATAAAACACTAATTACAGATACTGTGGGGCTTATTAAGAATATTATATGTAGGGGTGCCTGGGTGACTCAATTGGTTAAGCAACAGCCTTTGGCTCAGGTCATGATCCCGGAGTCCCAGGATCGAGTCCCACATCCGGCTCCCTGCTCCATGGGAAGCCTGCTTCTCCCTCTCACTCCTCCTGTTTGTATTCCCTCTCTCATTGTGTTTCTCTCTATCAAATAAATAAATAAATCTTTTAAAAAACAAGAGGGCGCCTGGGTGGCTCAGTTGGTTGGGCGACTGCCTTCGGCTCAGGTCATGGTCCTGGAGACCCGGGATCGAGCCCCACGTTGGGCTCTCTGCTCGGCGGGAAGCCTGCTTCTTCCTCTCACTCCTCCTGTTTGTGTTCCCTCTCTAGCTGTGTTTCTCTCTGTCAAATAACTAAGTAAGATCTTTTAAAAAAAAAAAAAAGAAGATTATATGCAATATTCTATGTTTGTCTTTTGTGTGCCATGACTGAAAAAAAAAGCTCGTACTCACAAAAGGCAATGTGCGTTGTTCTTTTCTTGTCATTTGTGCACGCTTGCAAATTAACAGTATTATCTTTAGAAGTTTTTTTTTTCCAGAAAACTTTTTATGACTCTTGTCCATTTTGTGAGAATTAGTTTATTTAGAATGAGAGAATATAACCCGTAGTCACTAAACTTGGTGTAGATAAACAGCAAAACACTATATGATAGAGTGTGTGAACAGGAGAGATTTGCCATGTTGCCACCGCACTGTGGAAACTCCCTCTTTCTTTTTTTTTTTTTTTATATTTTATTTATTTGACAGAGAGAAACACAGCCAGAGAGGGAACACAAGCAGGGGGAGTGAGAGAGGAAGAAGCAGGCTTCTCGCCGAGCACCGAGCCCGATGTGGGGCTCGATCTGGGGTCATCATGACCTGAGCCGAATGCAGTCGCTTAACCAACTGAGCCATGAAGCAAAAAGAGTGTAAAGGTTTTGAGACAAGAGACAATATAGTGTCTTTGGAGAATCTCTCTATTATGCACTCTAAGACTGGGTTTCCTGGACCTAGTTCTGGCTGTGACTGGGAGCAGGATCTTGCATTGCCAGCGTCTTGTGTTTTTTGTTGTTGTTGTCGATAAAATGGGTATAATTGTGCTTGATAGTGTTACTTTGAAAGTCAAAAATAATAATGTAGCAAAATCATATCTTGGAATATTAATCCATGTTATGTTCATTTTCCCACTTCTTTCTATGTGAACCTTTCCCCAGTAGTTAAACACCTCCACCACTGCTTTAGGAAGAAATGTGACTGCTACAGTGAAAGAATAAAAGGATCAAGGTACAATCAATGTTGGGGTTGGTGTATTTTTTGCTTCCAGAAGAGGCAGTCTAGAATAAAGAAGGATAAGAAGGAAAAGGAGGAGGAGGAAGAAAACGAGGAGGAGCTTTTCTCAGCCAGAGTAGTAAGTCTGGAAAGACTAGAAGAAAAAACTAGATGATCCCACTCATACTTCCTAGAAAAAATGGGAGTAAATGACTTGAACTTACTGGGAGGAGACAAGGGAAGTTGTGGATGGAATGGGACCTTACTGAGAGTCAAAGGTAGGGAGAGAGGGAACCGAAACTGAAGGGACTAGATGGAGAGGAATGGCGTCAGCATACAACAACTCAAATACTTTCAGGGCCCTACCACTCAGAGCATGTGGAAGCCAAGCCAACCACCCTCTGGTGCTGCTAATGTTTACCCTGACAAAGAGAAGCCATGCCAGCTGCTTATCTCCTTACTGAACAATGTGGGCCTCTGGTTAAGTTGTGCCTACATGAGACTTTGCCGAACTCCATGCAGACTGTCTCTGTGTCCATGTGGAATTTCTTCTGAAGGTCCAGAATATTCTGAGATTCCCGAGAGATAAAGAAGAGGTCATTTATACCCAGAAGACAAAGAAAGAGTGTTATAGAAGGGAAAACTTAGGACTGGGCAGTACTTGGGTCAACTGAACAATGGGAAATTCCATTCTACTATAGCAATAGTTTTCACCCTCATAGGAGCCAACCTTTCACAGAGCACTGACCATGTTATTGGGTGTATAGCGTGCACTGCATTGTTTAACCAGGTCTTCATCTTACCCTACACCATTCTTAACATCTATGCTCTGCTCCATTCTAGATAAAATGAGATTACACATGTAAAGTATTTAATGATTTGCCAGATGTATATGCTACTTGCTTATAATTAGGAATCCAGTATCATGGGAAAGAATGGTAGAAGACAGAGAACAAGTTGATTATCTGCTGGGATACCAAAAATAAGACTGTATCTGAAACATCTCAGGTTCATAGATCAAAGTTCAGAAAAGTTTATTTCATTTTTTCCAGAGAATGTATTCCTTTTTAATTTCCATAGTTTATTCTTCTAACCTCATGTGTAATGATAAGGAGATGGAACAAGAATCTGGAGTTTCCCTTCTTGAACATGGTCCTTGTTTTTTAATCTCTATGTGGAAAGACAGTAAATGACTGCTGAGTCTTACTGTCCTCACCTCATTTACTTCCTCATCCTTAAGAGCTCTTGAATCACTTCTATGCACTATCCCAGCATTTTCCCCACTGAGGCATTCCTATTTCTCAGGTATTCACTGACCAAAGGTACTTTTTACTCCACTTTGCTGGCAAGGAGGGAACTGACTAAGCCTGATAAGCCAGAGATTAGTGATGGTGAGAAATTAGTAACATCACTTGGGCCCCACATTTAAGCCATGCACTCCAACTCATGTGTGACTTTTGGATATATCTCTGTATTGACTGCACAGCAGGGAAGGAAAGAATGTTATTTACTGTGTGCCAAAACCACAATGTACACAAAGCAAAATGTTCTAACAGTAGTGAATGTTTTAAGAATATGTCAAATTGTAATTAAGCATTAGCAAATTGTATAAATAATATCAAGTAGTGCTTTATAAAATGCATTCATTCAACAGTCATTTCCTGAGCCCCTACCACATACTGGGCACCAAAGATGTAGGGATGAAAGAAAACAGACATAATCCCTATAGTTACAGAGCGTGGAGTTTAGTGGAAGAGACAGATAGTAATCAAGTAACTAAAAATAAATGTGAAACTACAATGGTGACACTTATTAAAAGGGAATGTTACATCCTGTTTGGAAAGCACATTATGGAGCACTCAGGAAAGGCTTCCCTAAGGAAATGGAAACCAAACTAAATTATGAAGAATGATCTTTCCAGTTGAGGGGACTAATGTATATTCAGTACCCACAATGCTGATCCCAATTATATCATTTCAAAGCTCTGGTCTCTCCTCTTCTGTATGAATTTGTTAAAAATGAAAACAGAACCACAGTTCTGTTTCTATAAGACCAGATTAGACTTAAGAAGCTCCCTTCCAGTGCAGCTAGCTAAGGAAACCTTGCTCAAGATAGCACTACCAGTGGGATAAAAATCAAATGTCACAATGTGTCAGCAGCCTGAAAATATAGGAGTTAGAGAATGAGAATTAGGAAAAGAGTTAGTATACTATAGCCATACACAGGAGTAAATAAAACATTGGAAATGTAAACTAATTTCAACCTTTCTGACATGTATAGGTTTTTTGGAATGCCTGTGAATCCTTGTGTTTGGGCGGAGCCTTAAAGAATGTTTTCATTTACTTCCACAGACTTAACTTGGCACATAAATGCTAAACTATGGTTGTTTCCTAGGATGAGACTGTTTCTGCATCTGCACATGCAGCTGTATCCGGCAAACCACTGAACCCTAAAGCAAACCGAAAAAAGCCATGACCTACACAAAGCAAAACTGGAAACTTCTTCCAAAAAATGCATGCTTACAAAAACAATTTCTAAAATAAATGTTATATATATGCCAAGATGTTACCATGGTTCCATTGTGGTATTCACTTATTCCTTTAAGGTATTATTAGTTTTCCTATTTTTGAATTCCCTATACAGTTGCAGACTACAAGATTATTCTGATTATGTAATAAATTATAAATTCAATAAAATGCTTTTTTGAAAGTATCTTGCCCCCCTGCCTTTTGCTGTTCCCAAATGACCTAAATATTTTTTATCAATGAGCAGTTCTTCCAAATGCTACTTACCAAATGAGAAATTTAAGCTAAAAAAGAACTTTAATAAAGCCAAACTTAAGATTGCTGGGCTTCATTCAATGCAAACATGACATGTAAATTAATAGCATCTATCTCTATCCTTTAGGACATACAGTATAGTTTTGAAAACTACAGATGGTATATATTTACTTCTGTGTCTCTTTCTGACTGTTAATGGGAATTTTTAAATAGTGTTCTTCCAGTACTCCATCACCACCATGTTGAATTTAAAAATTAATATGGACTTAGTAAAGCCCATTACATCATTAAAGAACTACCAAGAAAATAAACAGTGATATAGAAGATTACTTTGTGAGCAAGTAATACCCAGGATGCCTTCCTTTCCTAAACCAGTTCTCATCATGAAAAGGGAAACATATGCAAAATGTTTGTCTCCTGTGTCAGAAGTATATCACAGCCTCTGGGACATTTTGTAAGCTTTATAAGCAAGAGAAATATTGCATAGAAATGATATCACATCCTATGTTTTAGCTAGTTATGCCTAATCCTTTGTTGATTGTAGGTCATATAACTTCAGGCAGACAAAAGAAAAATAATCCCTATCATGTTGAATGCCAGGCTGTGGTGTTTATGAGTACCGCCTGCTGTGTTAAATGACTCAAACATCTGTCAGGTGTGCTATAATATAGCCACAGGAAAATCTCAGTACAGGTTGTGTGCCAGGCAAAATGCTTTGTCTAAGACCTTGTCAATCCTGCTGATGGATGAGTTCAGTATTCTAATGAGTAAGATTCTAAATATGTTTCTACTTGGCCAGATCTCTGGATCACATCGGGAGGCACAAATCTCAGACGACTGGAAAGAATAAGATCATTTTTAAAGGACAGTGCTTCTCCTGACTCATACAAATGTGTGGGTTTTAAGCTATCCTGGTGAGATGGTCTCCTACCCCTTTGTAATCCTTTTTTTATAAGCTTCATTTAACAGACTAATTTCCGTTTACTCAAAACAAATTAATTCCAAACAATTTGCAAAAGCTACCATACTTCTGAAGAGCATTAGTTACTGTTAGCTTTACATTTTGCACACCACAATGTCTACAACCAATGAGTTTGCAGACACATTCTTTAGTGAAGTATATATTTTTTAACTTTAAATTTATTTTATTTTTTTCAGTGTTCCAAGATTCATTGCCCATGTCCCACACCCAGTGCTCCATGCAATAGGTGCCCTCAGTACTCACCACCAGGCTCTCTCATCCCCCAACCCCCTTCCCTCCAAGACCCTCAGTTTGTTTCTGAGTCCAAAGTCTCTCATGTTTCCTTTCTCTCCCCGAATTACCCTACTTTCCATTTCCTTTCCTTCTCCTACTGTCCTCTACATTACCCCTTATGCACCACAAGTAAGTGAAACCATGGAATACTTGACTTTCTCTACTTGGCTTATTTCACTCAGCATAATCTCTTCCAATCCAGTCCATGTTGCTACAAAAGTTGGATATTCATCCTTTCTGATGGAGGCGTAGTATTCCATTGTATATATGTACCACATCTTTATGCAAGTGAATTGTATTTTAAGCTGTTCTAACCGTCACTCAATCAGTGATACTGTTTTGCTGGGATGCTATATATGTGTTTCATGTAGATAACTTGTAAGTAATAGATCCAACCACTTTTTTCATGGTCTCTAAATTCTAATATAAAAACAGAGTTGTTGTTTTTTTAATTGACTTTGGGAAGAGCATTATAGTAAGCATATCATCTATTATATATCGACCATTTGATTAAAAATCACATGACATTCATATCATAGTCTACATAAAGGTTTAAGTTCTGTCCTTTTGATAATGTAAAGGAGGTTCATATTTTGTACAATTGACATTCAAAGTTTACTATTTTTAAACTCTACCTAACATCTAACATGAAATCTATTCCAAACAAGACTAAAACACACGTTTAATGGAGATACAGTGAGATGAACAAAGATAATAAAAACAATGAGCTGTCAGAAATTACAAACCAGGGTGCCTGAGGGGCTGTCAGTTAATGTCTGCCTTCAGCTCAGGTCACAATCCCAGAGACCTGGGATCCAGCCCTGCGTGGGCTCCCTGCCTCTCCCTCTGCCACTACCCCACCTGCTTGTGCTCTCACTCTCCTTCACACTCGCTTTCTCTCTCTGTGTCAAATACACAATTTTTTAGGAAAAAGTTACAAATCAATCTTTATCTATTTAAAATGTCACCGTTCTTAATGTAACTTCGTGAGAAATACTAAGAATATTTCTTTCCAAGAAAACAACTAATTTCAGCTAATGCCCTCAAAAATTCTAAAACCTATATATTAGCCTTTACAATTAGGCCAACACAGTTCTGAGGCTAGTGATTTAGCAGCACAAAAATAAAAATTTTAATAGCACCAGTGGGTAGTAAATATAGAGATTATTCATTAATCACAAAAGGAGATTTTTCTGGGTCATTTATTGATTTACCCATTCATTGATTTCAATTCATATTACCACAAACACTACAGAAGGAATACTGAAAGTTCTATGTAACTAGGCAGATTTTACCATTTTGTTGATTGGGTCAAATCCTAGATTAAAATTATAGTGTATACTAATCAGCAAACAATATTTATGCCATGACAAGACTTAATTTTTAGTTTTCAAATATGTTTGCTGATTAAAGTTATATAGATATAGATACATGTTTACTATAGATCACTTAGAAAAAAATTAAAATAAAGGTAGGAATTAAAATAAAGTGATCCACAATCCTACCATACACATTTAGTAAAAGGCACCTCCTGCAATACAACACAGATTCAGTTGGCATACATATATACTCTACATCTGATCTTTGTGGTCTGAACCAATGAAATACAAACAAAATGCCAGTTGTGGAAATATAAATAAAAAACTTGATCAGGCAATTCAAAAAAGAGGCTAACCAAATGTCCAATGCAAACTTTTTTAGTCATGAGGGGAATAAAATTTAAAATAATTTAATATTCTCTAGAATGGCTACATGAAAAGGAGAGAAAATCCCAAGTGCTGGAAAGGATTTGGAGAAACTGAAACTTGCTTACAGTACTGGTGGGAGTACATGTTGGTAATAATGACATTGAAAATTGTTAGGGTCTCCTAAAGTTCATTATATGCATAGTTTATGATTCAACAATTAATCTCATAAATATAAATATACTCAACAGAAACAAAATATGTATGTTCAACCAACTCATACATAAGAATATTCACAACAGACACAAACTGGAAACATCCCAAGTATCCAATAGCAATAGAATACATAAATATGGGGTTCCTGGGTGGCTCAGTTGGTTAAGCGACTGCTTTCGGCTCAGGTCATGATCCTGGAGACCCAGGATCAAGCCCCACATCGGGCTCCCTGCTCAGCAGGAAGCCTGCTTCTCCCTCTCTCAGTCCCTCTGCTTGTGTTCCCTCTCTGGCTGTGTTTCACTCTGTCAAATAAATAAATAAAATCTTTAAAAAAAAAGAATACATAAATAACAGTACAGTGATAAATGGTATTCTCTTCACCAATAATAATGAACAAACTTATTATATACCCAAAACAACATGGAAGTGTTTTTTTTTTAATATTTTATTTATCTGACAGAGAGAAACACAGCTAGAGAGGGAACAGGAGCAGGGGGAGTGAGAGAGGGAGAAGCAGGCTTCCCGCCCAGCAGGGAGCCTGATGTGGGACTTGATCCGGGGTCTCCAGGACCATGACCTGAGCCGAAGGCAGTTGCTTAACCAACTGAGCCACTCAGGCGTCCCCATGGAAGTGTTTTAAACATACTATTGAATAAAAGAAGATAGATATCAAAGTTTAAACAAGTGAAAGTACTGGGGAATTAAAAAAAAAAATCATGATGCTCTGGCCAGATCCTGCACCCCCATCTCCCTTATGGAACAAAGCGTTAAACTGGTAGGAAAAGGGCAGCAAATCTTATTGCCCTTTAGAGTAATACTAAAAATGTCTCTTAATGGCAATGGTGTATCTGAAGGAAGGAAACAAAATAATCCCTCTACCACTGCAAGAGGAGAAAAATAAATTCTGGGCTGAAACCTACAACTGTAGGAAAAGGGGAAATCATGGAAAAAGTCCCCCTACTCCAACAAGAATCTAGGGACAGAGTGACTACCTAAGAAGGAAGGAGAAAGTCTTCCTCTTCCGGTACCTACCAACAAACTAATGGAGCATCAAATGACACCACTCTTCTGCTTGGAAAGGGGCAAGAAGATAAAGAAAGACCCTCTCTGGGACACAAGTTCAAAGGGAAAAGCTAAAGCTGAAGAAAAAACAAATATTGAGAAACATCCTGCGGCAAACCAGCCCCCACCTTAAACTTAGAGTAATTCTAGAGGAATTTGAAGTCTGTGGTACAGAGGTTAAGCACAGCTACATCACAGACCAAACTCAGTTTGGTTTCCTAACTTGACTCAAACTTCCATCCAGAGGCCTAGCAATGTGGACCCATTTTCAGGCATAAAATTCTATTCACTTCAGTCTCTCTTATCCTATACAAGATATCAGTTATCAACAAAAAATTAAAGGCAAAATGGGAAATTTTTTTAAAAATTACTTTCAAGAGATAAAACAATCAACAAAACAACACTTCCTTAATATAACACAGAAACTGTAAAGTAATTGAACATACTTGAATAGAAAGATACCTGAAGAATGTCTTTGCCAGATTTATCAGTAGACTCAACTCAGCACAGGAAAGAATCAGTGAACTTGAATACAGATCAACAGATCAACAGAGATGAACTGAAACATTAACAGGAAAGAGTAGAGGTGCCTGTTATGTGTCCATCTCCTGTTCTCAGCTCAGGTATCAGTCCCAGGGTCATCCCAGGGTCATGGGTACAAGCCCCATGCTGGGCTCCCACTGGGGGTGGAGCCTACTTCAAAACAAGACAAAGCAAAAAACAGGAAAGAATAGAAAAAAAAAAGAGTCAGAGGAAAACATATAAGAGCTCTGAGATGGTATCAACAGACCGATACATAGGTCATTAGAACCATCAATAAAGACAGAAAGGGGACTAGGAAAAGTAAATATCTGAAGAAATAATGGCTGACAGTTTTCCAAAACACATACCCAAGAATCTCAATAAACATTAGGCATGAATTAAGATAAATGCAACGCACACACACACTCTCTTAGACATGTCATATTCAAAAACTCCTTAAAAGCAAAGAAGAGAATATCTTGAAAAAAAGCCAAAGATTAAAGGTGCATAACATAGCTAAGGCACAAAGATAAGAATTATGGCAAGCTTATCACCATGAACGATACCAGCCACTTAAAAAATATAGTGACATCTTTAAAATGCTGAAAGAAAAAAAAGAAACTGTTAGTGAGGAATGTACTTTATTGTACAAGTATAAGGTTCAACAATAGCACAAAAGAAGAAAGGAAAAAAATTAAAATATCCTCTCTCTGTGGTCCTTAAAGTACATATGAAACTGTTCAATATTATTTGAATATACATTCTGAGTAAAGATAACATATTGTAATTTCTAAGGCAATCTCTGCAAAAAAAATGTAAGAGATATGGATAATAAAGCAGTAATGGAGTAAAAATGGAATTATAAAAATTACTCAATCCAAAAGAAGTTATAAAAGAGAAAAAATACAATTATCAGATGACACTAATAGAAAATTTTTGGAGGATGGTAGATTTCAATCCAACAATATCAACTGAGGTAAAAGTACGGGAAAAGATAGGTCAAGGAAAAACTAATCAATATAAAGATGAAATGGTTATATTTATGTAAGATAAAGTCAATATCCAAGAAGAAATAAAAATCTTAAAGGCCTATAGAACAACAGAGTTTCACAATCCTTGAGACCAAACTGATAAAACTGAAAGGAGAACTAGAAAAATCCACAGTTAACAGCTGGAGTCTTTGACACTACTCTCTTAGCAATTGAGAGAGGAAGTAAATGAAAAATCAGTTAACTACAGAGAAGATCTAAACTATGTCATTAATCAACTTGACTTATTTGTCATTTATAGAACTCTCCACTATAGAATAGCAGAATATATATTCTTTTCAAAAGCATAGGAAACACTTTCCAAGACAGACCATATAAAACCAAATGTCAACAAAGGGATTTAAACAAAATATGTTTTCTAACATTTATAGGTTAAAATTGGGAATGAATAGCAATAAATTATTTGGAAAATCCCCTAAATATTTGAAAACCAATACAATTCTAATAGGTCAGGAGGGTCAAAAAGGATATAACAGAGTTAAATATATTTTACACCACATGACAATGAAAATATGTTAGGTGATGTCAGAAGCTAAAGCAGTGCTTGGGGGAAATTTATACACTAAATGCTTATCTTAGACGAGAGAAAAAAAATCTCAAGTCAATATTCTAAAGTTTCCACTCTAAGAAACTTGAGGATGAAAGAGAATATTAAGTCTTTCAAGCAAGCAGAAGAAAGAAAATAAGTAAAAGAAGTCAATGAAAATGAGAGCAACAAAAAGCAGAAAAAATACATAAAACACTTGTTCCTGTATGGGGCAGAGTGGGGGGAAGATCAGCAAAACTGGTAAACTTCTAGGCAGGCAAACCAGAAAAAAAAAAAGAAAACAAAACAAAAAAGGAGAGGGGGGAAAGAGAAAAGAGAAAATACATTATGAATGTCAAAAATCAAAGAGACAAAGAGACAATATGACAGGTTAATAACAACACTACAAACAACTCCACATCCATTAAATTAACAACTTAGATGAAATAGTAAAATTCTCTGAAAGATCCAAACTCTGAAATCTCAGCTGAAGAATTAGATAGATGGAGTATTCCTAAATGTATTAAAGAAATTGAATTTATACTAGAAAACCCTCCAACAAAGCAAGCTGCAGGCCACATGGTTTTATTAGCGAATTTTCATCAACTGAGCAATATAATCCCTTGTTTTAGGGTGTTTCTGTTTTATGACACCTTGTCTAATATCTCTTGTTCATCCATTGATGCTGGACTCAGTGACCATTAACAGTATCCTTCTGCCCTGAACAAAGCTTTATCTCCCACATGTGTTCCTTCTGTGAGTCCTGTCACTTAGGAACACCAGACAGCATTTCAGCAGTGTACGGAGGAGGGCATTTTAAACAGTAAAATCACCAACAAAAAACACAACAATGTAAGTAACATGAAGATAAGCAGACCATGAAAATGCTGCTTGTTTACAGTATGGGAGCCAAAAGAAGGTACTCAAAGCATCACCTTGTTTCACCTCTCCTGGGACCGTGCATATTGGGGATTCAGATTTTTTGCTGTTCTGTGCATGTCTGCAAATGTTGCAAAAGCACCATGAATGTTGATTTTGGGGTTAGAGATAAATTTTAGCAACTAGGCATATTCACAAACAGAGAATCTACAAATAATGCGGTTCGTGACTGTAATTCACCATATCGACAGAATAAGAAAAACCCTGTTATTATCTCAATAGATAGAGAAAAAGCTTTTACAAATTCAATACCCCTTGGTGATAAAATTTTGAACAAACTAGTAATAGAAAGGAACATCACCAAGTTGATAAAGCACACCTACCAAAAACTACACCTCAGGGAAGCCTGGATGGCTCAGTCATTAGGCCTATGCTTCAGCTCAGGTCATATTTCCAAGGTCCTGGGATCTAGCCCCGCATTGAGCTCCCTCCTCTCCAGGAAGCCTGCTTCTCCCTCTCCCTATCCCAATCCCCTGTTTGTGTTCCCTCTCTTGCTGTTTCTCTGTCAAATAAATAAATTAAATCTTTAAAAAAATTTCAGCTCAAATTATACTTAATGGTGAAAGACTAAATACCTACTTCCCTTCCCTACAATTGGGAACCAGACAAGTATTTCTGTTTTCACTCCTCATCAACATCTTACTGGTTGTCCTACTCAGCACATTAAGGCAGGACAAAAAAAAAACACAGATTAGAAAAGAAGAAATACAGCTGTCCCTATTCTCAGAAAACAAGACTATCTAACTAGAAAATTCCAAAGAATTTTTTTTAATTTTTGTATCTTATTTTAATTCAATTAAGTAATATATAGTGTATCGTTAGTTCAGATGTAGAGTTCAATAATTCATCAATTAAGTTTAACACCCAGTGTCCATCTCATCCTGTGCCCTCCTTAATGAATCTCATAAAAAAAAAAAATAGTGCTAAAAAGCAAGTTTATCGTGGTTGCGGGATACAAAAACAATATGAACAGAATAATTTTGTTTTGCAGGGGCATCAAATATAACACAGGTACAAATCTTACAAAATATGTGCAAATCTTTACGCATAAAATTACAAAGCACTAATTAAAGAAATCAAATAATACTTAAATTAGTGGAGGAATATATACCATGTTTCTGGATTTAAAAACTCAATGGTGTTAATATGGCAATTCTCCCCCAGCTCATGTACAGTAAAATTTCAATTAAAATTTCAACAGTTCTTTTTTTTTTAATAGATAAGTTATTTCTAAAATCTTTATGTGAAGGCAAAGGAACTAGAATTTCCAAAACAATTCTGAAAAAGAACAAATCTGAAATACTTACACAACCTTATTTCCATTCTTACTACAAGGATACACTATTGTGTGTGGTTCGGTGTTGGGGGGGTGGGCAGGGAAAGGACATCAAGGGAACAGACTAAAAAGTCCAGTAATAAATCTACTCACATATAGGCAATTAATTTCTATAAGGATGCAAAGTAAATTAGATACAGAAAAGATATTCTGGGGTGTCTGGGTGGCTCAGTTGGTTAAGTGACTGCCTTCAGCTCAGGTCATGATCCCGGAGAACCGGGATCGAGCCCCACATCGGGCTCCCTGCTCGGCAGGAGGCCTGCTTCTCCCTCTCTTACTCCTCTTGCTTGTGTTCCCTCTCTGGCTGTGTTTCTCTCTGTCAAATAAATAAATAAAATCTTAAAAAAAAAAAAAAATTCTGTTTAACATGTGGTTCCAGCATATGCAAAAGAATCTTTCTTTATTCCTCACATTCCACACAGAAAGTTTACCCAAAATGTATCATAGACCTAAATTAAAAACCTAAAACCATAAAAATTTGTGTTGCCTGATATAATCAGTCAAGTAATCTATCCCTTTGTTGATTCTTTTTTGTGAAATTGTACCCTCAGCACCTGAGAGAGATGTGTTTAAAAAAAATCACCCCAAATTTTGTATTTGTCTATTTATCCATTAAGTCTGTCAGGGTTTTATTTTCCTCTGACTTTATTTTATCTTGTTTTATTTTTAAGTTTTTATTTAAATTCCAGTTAGTTAACATATAGTACAATATTAGTTTCAGGGGAACACCATAGTGATTCCACACATCCATACATCACCTGGTGCCCATCCCACCAAGTGCTCTTAACCTCCATCATCTATAAATCTGTCAGTTGTTGATTCCTGTAGTTTGAAGCTGTTATTACATGCATATACATTTATAAATTATTATAATTCCTTAATATGTAAACATAATTATCATTAGGAAATGTGCCTTTTTGTCTCTTGTAACTCTGTCTGTCTTGAAGTCTTTTCTTACGTTAATATAGCTATTTCAGCTTTCCTCGTCTTACCATTTGCAGTATATATTTTGTCTACCTTGTAGACCCTGTGTCTTTGTGTCCAGCTGCCTCTCTTGCAGTTCCCTCTCTCACAACAACCAGCTGCTTCTGGGTCTTGTTTTCTTGCCACTCTGAAAAAGTCTCTTTTTGCCCATCCCCCATCCCCTAGGACAGCCATCAATTTGTTCTCTGCATTTATAGATCTGTATCTGCTTTTTGTTTGTTTGTTTTAGATTCTACATACAAGTGAAATCACACAGTAGCTGTCTTTCCCGACTTATTTCACTTAGCCTGGTCCTCTCTATGACCCTGCATGTTGTTGGAAATGGTGAGATCACATTCTTTTTTATGGCTGTACCCTACTGCATTAGAGATGAAAAGCGGTCTTTTGCTTAGAGTTTTTGCCCATTTTACCTGAAGGTGTATTGTGTTTGTTTGTTTATGTTAGGTTAGTCACCTTACAGTACTGTATGCTGAAGGTGTTATTGAGATGTTGTATTTAAATCAGCCTCTTTGCTCTTTTTCTATTTGCTACCCATTTCTTTTTAGTCTTTCTTTCTCCTTTCCTGCCTTATTTTATGTTTAATTATTTTGAGTATACCATTTTTCTCTCTTGGCCTACTAGCTTTAACTCTCTGCATTTCCTTTTAGTGTTTGTAGGGCATTGCAACATCCATCTTTGATGCAAACTTCTTAGAGTTAATGTTCAATTATTTAAGTTAGATATTGGAAACTTGGAGCAATATTTCCACAGTTATCCCACATTCCTTGTGTTATTGTTGTTATACATATTACACCTATTTTGTCTATATTTTATGAACCAAATATTCAGTTTTAACTTTAGCTCTGAGCCACCATACACCTTTAAAATACTTAAGCTAGATATTATTTCCTGTGTACTTCATTTCTTCTTATAGATCTCAGTTTCCATCTGTGTCCTTTCCCTTCCATCTAAAGTATTTCCTTTAAAAGAAAATACTTCCTTTAGAAATTTAAAGCAGGTAAACTAGATTCAATGGATATGAAATTATTAACAGAAAATTATTAATGACAATTTGAACATGTCTTTCCAATATTTTACGGGCTTTTGTTACTGATAAGAAGTCAATCATTAACTGTACTGCTATTCCCCTGCATGTAATTTGTTATACTTTTAAGCTGCTTTCAATGTTTTTCTTGAACATTGACTCTCAGTAGTTTGACTAAAATATGCCTAAGTGGGATGTTTTTTCATCTTGCTTGAGTTTTATTAAAAATTCCTGAATCTTCATTTTTACATTTTTCCCCACCAATTTGGAAAGATTTGGCTATTACATATTTAAGATTCTCTTGAAGACTTGAGACTCTCTCCCCTTCCTCCTGAGACTCTGTCTCCCTCTTCCTTTCCTAGAACATAAATTATACATATATTGGACTGTTGGATATTATTCCATAACTCCTAAGGTTCTGCTTAGTTTTCTTTTTTGAATAAACTTTCTTCTGTTATTCACATTAGGTAATTTTTATTGATCTAATTTCAAGTTTACCAATATTTTTCCCCTACCTCCAAATGTTGAACTTACCAATTTTCCTTTCAATTACTGTAGTTTACAGGTCTAGAATATTTTTTCAATTGTTTCTGTTTCTATGTTGATAATTTCCCTAAGTCTTCACTCAGAAGATCAGTTTTTCCTTCATTATCTGAGCATATTTGCCATTAATTTTTTGAACACATTTATAATAACTATTTTGACATCTTCATTTCCTAAATCTAGTTTCTGGTCCCACTAAAAGTCAACTTCTAATTTTGATTGTTTTTTTGACCCCTAAGCATAGGTCAGTTTTCCCTATTTTGGGGGCAGGTTTAGTAATTTTTAGTTGAAAATGACCATGTAGATATTGCAGTCTGTAGTCTTCCGAGGACTGTTTTTTGTTACTTCCTTTGTTTTCTGTATTTTGTTGTTGCTCTATTATACAATTACCTATTCCAGATTCCAAGCGTAAACATGTCCCCAATGCATTTTGCAACAGGTAATGTCTCTGCTTGATTTTTACAAATTCCCAAAGTTACATTTTTTAGCCTCAGGGTGTCCCCTGCATGTGCTAGTTGAGCAGTTACCCAAGCCAAGTATTTGAGCAGAGTCTAGACACAGATTTGAGGGCTCACTGTCACTAGGATCACATTGGCTTAAGTGATCCCCTCAAATTTCAGCTGTTCTCCCAGTTTCAGTTCTGCCCTCTGATGTCTCAAGACTGTTATGCTTTGGCTGCCTGCCACCAAACTGTGCCTAGTTTGGGAAATATACTCAGTTAAAATAGCAGCAAGCACAAATATTATTCAGTGAAACTCTGTCTTTCAAAGCTTAGTTTCTTCTCCAATCTCTACTTGTTTGGGGGTTGTACCTCTAGGTTCTCTGCACATGTGTGGTTTAGTATCAGAGATTTCGGCGCTATGCACTGGATTTTGGGTCTCATCTGTTCTGTAATTTTCACAGCATTTCCCCTTTAAAATTACAGCCATCCTTCCAGCCCTGGCCTGGATTTTTGTGTTGTTTTGCCCTGCTTTGTTTCATTTTCATCTCTACCCATAAACATGTAGTTTTCTGCTGCCATAGACATAGTGATTGTGAAGAACATACAGAAAAAATAATTACAAATGCTCAATTTTTATCCTGTACAGTTAAAATTTTTCAAGAGTAAAATTTTCTCTTTTATATAATTTAAAATGTTTTCCAGGGCTTCTATAGCTTTTTGTACAGATTTTACAACTGCTATCCCCAAAGAGTTGGTCTTAATAGTTAATTCTATTACCAATTCTCTAAAGAGTACTCAAAGAGTTGTTATTGTTTTCATTTTTATTACAGAAGCAAAACATGTTTATTACAGTAAATTTAGAAAACTTAGATATGCGAAGATAAGAAAATGAAAATTACTTGGTAATCTAACTATCTGTAGATAAACATTGATAACACTTTGCAGTCTATCATTTCTGCAATGAGATTACCGATTTTAAACCATAAACACGCCTGAAAATATGCAAAAGTAATTTTAAGAATGACTTTTATAAGATACTAAACTTAGATATATTAAAAGAACAATAAAGAAATATTATGAGAAACTTTATGTCCAAAAGAGTGACAGTTTAAACAAAATGGCCAAATATCTTTAAAGAAAACAATTACCAAATTTTTGAAATCTGTGGAGAGCAGAGGTAGTCAGTTTTAAATGTGTAGGCAACTGCGTATCTTTCTGGAAGTTTATGAAAAAAATCAGGGCCTCATTAATAGATTTTGGAGTTATCAGTACCTAGATAAAACTGGATAGAGACCATATCCTGTCGGCCCTTGTAGGACATGTGAAAGAATTTTGTCTTTATTCTAAAGGCAGTAGAAGCCACTGGCAAGTGTCAAGCAAGAAGTTGGTGTAAGCTTTGCCTTTAGAGAAATTCAATAGCTGCACTACAAAGACGGTATTGGAGGAAAGACAGAGTATGCAGGGAAATAAATTTAATGACTATTTCAGTAGGTAAGATGAAAACAATGGCCTATAGTGATTTTGATGAAACTTGGAAGATTTATGAGATATTAAGAAGGCAAAATCAAAAGGGTCTGTTGATGGATTTGATGTTTAGAATGAAAAGCAGTTTCTTCCAGCCCATGTAACTACGTGTGAGATTGCCATTCACTGAACTAAGGAAAGTGCATACCATATGCTCATTTTTCTATTTACATCTATTTGGAAAAATGTGAGCCTCAATAGAAATTTCTCTTATACCTTTAAAAACTTCATCTCAAAATTAACATAAATATAAAGAGAATATATCTCAACATTTAAAGGCCATATACAATAAACTCTCAGCTATCATCACACTCAGTGATAAAAAGCTAAGATAAGGAACAAAGCAAGTGTGTTCCCTCTCACTACTTTATTCAACACAGTATTGGAAGTCCTAGCCAATTAGGCAAGAAAAAGAGATAAAAGGCATCCAAATTGACAAGTAAAACTGTCACTATTTGTAAAAGGTGTAATATTATATACAGAAATTTCTAAAAACTTACAAGAAAACTATTAGAAATAAGTGAATTCAGTAAAGTAGCAGGATGTAAAGCCAATATGTAGTAGTCTGTTGTGCTTCCATAAACTGATAACTGGCAGAAAGAGAAATTAAGTAAACAATCCCATTTACAATCACATCAAAAAGAATAAAATACACAGGAATAAATTTAACCAACAAGAAGAATCGTCCTCTAAAAACTGTAAGATATTGTTGAAAAAAATTGAAGATGACACAAATAAATGGAAAGCTATTCCATGCTCATAGACTAGAAGAATACATATTATTAATAGGTCCCTACTACACACAAAAAACCTACAGGTTAAATGCAACTCTTATCAAAACACCAATAGCAGTTTTCACAGAACTAAAATAATCCTAAAATGTGTATGGAACTATAAAAGACCTCAAATAATCCTAACAGTTCTTCTTGAGAAAAAAAGAACAAAGCTGGAGGTATCACAATCTCAGACTTCAAGATATCCTATAGACCTCTAATAATTAAATTAGATACTGGCACAAAAATAGACACATAGATCAATAAAACAAGATAGAGAGCCCAGCAATAAACCTATGTTTATACAGTCAATTAATCTACAACAAAGAAGACAAGAATATACATTGAGGAAAAGATATTATCTTGAATAACTTGTGTTGGGAAAAAATGACAGCTACACACAAAAGAATGAAACCAGACCACTATCTGACAATATACAAAAAATAAGCTCAAAATAAATTAATGACCCAAATCCAAGACCTAAAACTCCTAAAAGAAAACATGGACAGTAAACCCATGGACAGTAAACCCTTAGCAACATTTTTCTGGAAAGATCTCCTCAGGCAAAGGAAACAAAAGCAAAAATTAACTATTGGGACTACATCAAACAAAAAAGCTTTTGCAAAGTGAAGGAAACCATCAACAAAATGAACAGGCAACCAACTGAAATGGAAAAGATATTTGCAAATGGTAAATTTGATAAGGATTTAACATCCAAAATACATAGATAACTCCAAAATTCAATATGAAAAAAAAAATCTGATTAAAAATCAACAGAGGGGTGTCTGGGTGGCTCAGCTGGTTAAGCAACTGCCTTCGGCTCAGGTCATGATCCCCGAGACCTGGGATCAAGCCCTGCATCGGGCTCCCTCTCTCACTCCCCTTGCTTGTGTTCCCTCTCTCGCTGTGTTTCTCTCTGTCAAAAAAATTAATAAATAAAATTTTAAAAATCGACAGAGGACCTAAATGGACATCTTCCTTTTTTATATTTTTTTACTTATTAACATATCATTAATGTATTATTTGTTTCAGGGTTACAGGTCTATGATTCATCAGGCTTACACAATTCACAGCACTCACCATAGCACATACCCTCCCCGATGTCCATCACTGAACCACCCTATCTCTCCCAACCTCTCCACTCCAGCAACCTGAGATTAAGAATTTGTTTGTTTCCTGAGATTAAGAATCTCTTATGTTTTGTCTCCCTCCCCGGTCCCATCTTGTTTCATTTTTCCCTCCCTTCTCCCCATGACCCCCCACCCTGCCTCTCAAATTCCTCATATCAGAGAGATCACATGATAATTGTCTTTCTCTGATTGACTTATTTCACTTAGCATCATATGCTCTATAGAGTTTCATCCATGTCATTGCAAATGGCAAGATTTAAAATTTTTGATGGCTGCATAATATTCCAGTGTGTGTGTGTGTGTGTGTGTGTGTGTGTGTGTGTGTGTGTGTGTTCACGCCTCATCTTTATCCATTCATCTGATGATGGACATCTAGGCTTGAACAGACATCTTTCAAAGAAAACATACAGATGGACAACAGGCGGATGAAAAGATGCTCCGCATTACTAATCTTCAGAGAAATGCAAATCCAAATCAGTGAGATATCATCTCACACCTGTCAGAATGGCTAGTATCAAATATACAAGAAACGCTAAGTGTTGGAGGGTATTTGGAGAACTGCTGGTGGGAATGTAAATTGGTGCAGCCACTCTGGAAAACAGTACAAAGGAAGATAGATGAAATAAGTGAAGGTGATTAATAAGTAAAAACATAAGGAATATAGTCAATAATGTTTTAATAACTGTATAATGACAGATAATGACTACACTTATCATGATGATAATTTCATAATGTATATAATTGCTGAATCAGTACCTTGTACACCTGAAACTAATATGTCAACCATACCTCCATTAAAAATAAAAAAAAATTATAACAAAAAACTGAAAAAAAATAACATGAATATCCTGTTTGGACACACAAAACTAACAAAGGCACTCCAGTTGTCTAGTAATACCATAACACCATTTAAATCATGATTATAAAGAATCATGCTAATATTGTCACACCTGTCTCTACCTCAAGTCTTCCCACACTAAACTGTCAGCATAATTTCAACTCCAGGTAAACAACTCAGCTTACTTCTGGGTCTTATGCCTCACATAAGTTTTGAAACTCCTACAGCTTCTTCTGATACTAAGCAAACACTTCCCCTTAGGTCATATTTATTGCTGTTTCCACAGCCTACCTTAACAGTATTCATGTTTACTAGATGAAATATGCAGAATAATGACCTAGTGCTATGAGAAAAAAAATTTAAATAGGATTTTCTAGCATGTAAATAATCATAAAAAGCACAGGGCATAAATCATATTTAGCACAAAGCCTTTGACAAGTTCATTTAATTTCTCTTAAAGCCCTGATAACATTTTGTAATTGTTGCTTTGTGTTATACTGATTTTTGTGACAGGATCTAATTGTTTTCTCACTTGTTTAAAAAAATCTTTCATTCTGATAGAAATCATATAGGTAAAAGAGCATTTTGCAAAATATCTAATGCTAACAATTAGTTTAAATAGAAGTTTTAAAGTTAGAAAACTACAATGGATAACAGCTATCCCTTAATACATTAGGATAAACATTAGAAAAAAATCAAATCATAAAAACACAAGCAATACTAAAGCTACCCAAATGTGAACCATGGACTACATACCAGTGATCATATTTCTGTGTGGTACATTTAACTCACATATTACTGTGTGATACATCTCACACCTATGTATTTCCAGTGCCTAATAGGAAATGACAAAAATGGTGACACTACATGATAGAAGTCTTTTCTTTAAAGATCTGTTTATTTCAGAGAGAGAGGTGCGTGAGGTGCAGAGGGAGAGAATCTTCAAGCAGACTCTCTGCTGAGTGTAGAGCCTGACAGGGGTGCTTGATCTCATGACCCACTAGATCATGACCTGAGCTGAAACCAAGAGTCAGATACTTAACCAGCTGAGTCATCCAGGTGCCCCCTAACAACAGTCTTTTGTGCTCAGTAAAAAAGAACAGCAGTGCCTGATAGAGACATAGCACCTGAAGTTTGTGGTGATGACCAAGGATGCAAAAGTCCTCAACGGCAGTGCCTAGTAGGCATTATGACATGCAGAAGAAACAAACCTGGTTCTTAAGAGAGCAACGCAATTCAGAAAATAGAGCATAATTCAATATAAGCAACAAGACTGCCCACCGCATAACATGTGGTCATCCAACCAACTTGTCATTGAAAACATTTGAAGCATTCATCAGGAACTCCCAGAAATATTAAATTGGGAGACAAGAGACTTTTGAAACAGGATGATCCAACTGAAATTTTGGTTCTTAACATTAATAGAAGCCTACAGTTGAGGAGTTGAATGAAGTCTCACAAAAGAACCTGAAAGAGCAGGTTCCACAGCCAGAGTAGACTGCCTGGTGACCTTGGCAATATTCTTATGTTATTTCTTTCTTGTTCCTGTCTTCATAAATGAGAGCTTGTGCTTCACTAGTCCGTTTCTAAAGCAGCACTTATGCTCAATGTCCCAAGTGCAACTGTATTTCTTACTGTGACAAAGTAGAGGAATATCAAGAACTGCCACATTTTTTTCAGTCTTTAGGAAGGCAGAATTTCTTAACCAGAACCAATTTATTTGTACTTTTGTAAAACATTGGGAGTACATAAATGTGCTGAACTTGATCGCTCCTGTGTGTAACTAAAGCGAGTAACCGTAAATCAACACTTTAAAACTCCCCTCGCCAACTGTAACATTCTAAGTTCCATGAAGGCAGGGATTTTTGGTCTGCTTTGTTTGCCGTTGTATCCCTAGGACCTAAAATTGTGTTGGACACAGATTAGATTTTCAAGATTTTTAATTAATCAACAACAATGACTTAGCTCAAGACAAAATGTATTAATTGCCCCTGAGATTTAAAATGAAGGCAATGTATTTCAAGTATCTCGGGAGAGTAGTAACAAACATTCCAGGCTTAGAGAAGGGATATTTAAAATAATTATGGAAAATAAAAAGGATGTGGGTCATTAAGAGATGAAAAGAAAGGATAGTTCAGGGAGAAGCCAACAATGTGCCCTAAGGAGCATAATGTGTGGACAAAGAAGAGCAAGTGATATAGTGAATTAATTTTTTAAGATTTTATTTATTTATTTGACAGAGAGAAACACAGCTAGAGATGGAACACAAACAAGGGGAGTGAGAGAGGAAGAAGCAGGCTTCTTGTCGAGGAGGGAGCCCAATGCGCGGCTCAATCCCGGGACTTCGGGACCATGACCTGAGCCGAAGCCAGAGGCCCAATGACTGAGCCAACCAGGTGCCCCTGATGCAATGAATTCATGAAATGGAACGTGAAAAAGAAAGACAGGTTATGGTTGAGGTTGATGTAAGGCAATTACAGAGTTGAATGGCAAGCCACAGGACATGCATTTTATTCTCTCAGAGTGGAGAAGCTGCTTTCTTCTGACATGCAGAAGAAACAAACCTGGTTCTTAAGAGAGCAAGAAAGCAAAAATCCTATCTAAGCCCTGGAAAAATTAATCAAGCAGCAGTCCAGATTGATGAGGCTAGAACTAAAGACATAATATACAATAGAAAGGCAGTTCGGCTCAGGTCATGATCCCAGAGACCCGGGATCCCAGAGACTCCCCCTGCTTGTGTTTCCTCTCTAACTGTGTTTCTCTTTGTCAAAAAAATAAAATCTTTAAAAAAAAAAAAAAAAAAGAAAGAAAGAAAAGAAAGGCAGGTCATACTCTTCCTCAATCATCTAAAAAACAAGACCTGATGGTAAGGGGTGGGGTTCTCCAATTGAATCTATCTGATTTTAAGGAACATGAATTTGTGTAACTCACCTCAGATGGGTAGTAAAATTAAAGGCAAAAATGCTATAAAAACCAAGAATTGTGGGGTTTTTTTAGATCTGTCAAAAATTGATTTTTCCCTCATTTTTAAAGGTCTTTAGGCACCAACTATAAAGTAGTAAAACCAAAGAGTAGAAATAGCTTTTAGTACAAAAGGTAGAAACACAAAGAGAAAGGAAAAGCCCAATGGCAACAGACCACAATGATACAAGAAAGATATTTTTGGCAGAAAGAGCAAAATCAAGCAGAGATGAGAAAACAGTGTGGTGCAAATACTAGAAGTATATTCTGCAAGAAATAGTCCATGATAAACTACAATATCCACAGGATGTATATATTATAGGAAAGAGAGAGTACAGAAAAAATGAAATTGAGCTATAAGAATTTATACAAAGGACAGTACACCCTAGTAATTGATTATTCAAATACCAAGCAAAATAGGAGGGTTAGCCTGTCATCTCCCTGCAATCCCTAGGAAGAAACCCCAGAGGCCAAAACACTCAGGGCCCAGGAGCAGAAATAAAATTTGATCTAGCCATGTTTGGATAGAGAGAAATGACTGAAACTCAAGTGAGGTGAGGCTAGACAGAAAAACTAAACTCACTTTTATAAAGTATACACACCAATTTGTAAAGCTTAACTGAAATACAAAGTAACTCTTTTAATTTAAATTCAATTAGCCAGGACGCCTGGGTGGCTCGGTCCGTTAAGCACCTGCCTTCAGCTCAGGTCATGATCCCAGGGTCCTGAGATGATTCCCACATCAGGCTCCTTGCTTAGCAGAAATTCTGCTTCTCCCGCTGCCTGCCCCATCTGCCACTCACCCTCTGCTTGTGCTCTCTCTCTGATAAATAAATAAATCTAAAGTATAAACAAATAATAAATAAATAAATAGATTCGATTAACCAACATTTAAGTACATCATTAGTTTCAGATGTAGTGTTCTATAATTCATCAGTTGTATAAAACACCCAGTGTTCATCACATCACGTCCTCCTTAATGCCCATCACCCAATTACCCCATTCCCCCCACCCAACTCCCCTCCAGCAACCTTCAGTTTCTTTCCTATAGCAAGGAGTCTCTCGTGGTTTTTATCCCTCTCTGATGGCTTTCCATTTTGTTTTCCCTCCCTTCCCTTATTATCCTCTGTGATGTTTCCTATATTCCATCTGTGAGTGAAACCATATGATAATTGTCTTTCTCCAATTGTCCATTTTATACTCCTGAATGTTGAAAAGCCTTCGTGAAGTTCTCCAGGAAACCATGCCTTAACCTCTGGGTTTTACTTACAATAGCTAATCCTCACCTAGGGATATTCTGCTATGAACATTTCAGAGATAAAAATACATTAGTGCATTTATCCAGAAGTCCATTTGAGATTAGACTGGGTCACCTGATTATTTTCTCCTCACCAAAACTACATGGTGATGGAAATGAGTTCTAATATTTGGAGGTTTTCTGGATTAAGACTAAAGTTGAATCGTTGCTTTGATTGAGACTAAATTAGATTACAGACAGGCCTGTACTTTTCTGAGCTAGCGTTCTCCTCTCTGAGAGTCATGGGTAGTTATGCACTAACTCAAATGAATCATCTCTAAATTTAAATCAAAGAACGTGTCTGGCACTAACTACAGGCTGTATGGGTCCATGCAGAAAGTTGCCGGCTGGGCTCTTCATCAGTCATAGGGTTATGACTCACATCAGTCATCATGAGTAAGGACTGTCAATGTCACTGACACAGACCGTGACTGAGTAGTCGGTGTTATGTACCCTAGTGAGGTAAGTTACAGTCGTTAATGGGATGGATGTTGTCATATCCATAAGAACAGAGAAGTTCTTAAGATTATTTTTAGAGCAGGTAGGGAGAATATTTCCTGTTCTGATAAATATAATCCTTCTCTCATAAATAACCAAATATTTTGAGTCTATACATTAAGCTTTGACTACAATGTTTCAGAATTGGTACCAAAGATATTTCATTAAAATAGATTTCCCAGAATGCCAATGTAATGCCCTGAAGAAAATGTTGAGATAGAAAATGCGCTTATATTTCCTTATTTGCCCTTAATTAGTGAACCATAGAACATTTTGAAGTTTCACGAAGGCTCATAAATATCATGAAATTATTTCATACATGGCCCTGAAAAAGGGTAATAAAGTATTTCCAACTAAATGTGCTGTTAGTTTTTAATTGCCATGTAACAAATGATCACAAACTCAGAGGCTTAGGACAGCCCCCATTTATTGACTTACTGTGGTGCAGGTCAGAAGGCCAGCCCAGCATCGTTCAGTTCTCTGCTCAAAATATCACAAGGCTGAATCAAGGTATAAGCCAAGCTGAGTTCCTGTTAGGAGTATCTGGGAAAAAGCCAATTCCATACTCAGTCTGGGAAGTGATAGAGTTCACCTTCTTGCTCAGGTAAACCTAAGGTCTTGTTTCCTTGCTCGCTATCAACCAGAATGAACACCCTTCACTTCTGAAGGCTACCCACGTTTTGTCGAGCAGCCTTCTTCTCGTCAGTTCAGAAACAGCATGTCAAATCTTTCTCCTGCTTTGTGTCTCTGAATTCTGTGACCAGCCAGAGAAAAATCCCTGCTTTTAACGAGCTCATTAGAGTAAATATGTCTCATCTGGATAATCTCCCTATCTCAGGGTCAATTCATTTGGGACCTTAACTGAATCTGTGAATCTCTTAACAGAAGTACCTAGATTCTTGTTTAATTAAATAACTGGGCAAAGGTGTGCATGTGGGGCCAGAATCTTAAGGGGCCACCCCGGAATTCTGCCCATCCTGAATGGTATTGTATAACATGAAATTTTAAGGGCGCCTGGATGGCTCAGTCATTGGGTGCCTGCCTTTGGCTCAGGTCATGATCCTGGAATCCTGGGATCAAGCTCGGTGCTGGGCTCCCTGCTCGGCGGAGGCCTGCTTCTCTCTCTCTCACTCCCTCTGCTTGTGTTCCCTCTCTAGCTGTGTTTCTCTCTGTCAAATAAATAAAATCTTAAAATAAATAAAATGAAATTTTACTGCATCCAAGAATTGATAACAAATTACCCAAATGACAATCTTAAATTCCCTTATATACCTTGTGTCTCAAGCCATTTGGACTGCTATAAAAGAGTACCTATAGACTGGACAGCTTATAAGGCACAGAAACTTATTTCTTCTGGTGGATGGGACGTCCAAGATCAAGACAGATTTGGGGATCTAGAGAGAGCACCCACCTGGCTCAGAGACAGCTGTCTTCTTGCTGTGTTCATACAGGGTGGAAGGGGCAAAGGAGCTCTATGGGGTCTTTTTAATGAAGGCACTAATCCTATTAATGAAGACTCCATCCTCATGGCCTCATCAACTCCCAAAGGTCTCATCTCAAAATACTGCCACACACACGAACACACACACACACACACAAATACTACCACATATGTTGGTAGGGTTGAACATGTGAATTTGGGGAGAAACAACATTCAGTTGATAGCACCTGTTAATACATATACATAAACCTTGTGCTTCAGACTTTTTTATTTGTTTTACTTTTATTTTTTTTATTTTTTTACTTCTTTTTTATTGAAGTACAGTTGACATACAACATTAGTTTCAGGTGTACAGTGTAGTGATTCAACAATTCTGTACATTATGCTATGCTAACTACACCCTAAGTGTAGTCACCATACCACACTATTACAATGTTCTTTACCTAAGCTGTACTCTTCATCCCTGTGACTTATTTATTTTACAACTGAAAGTTTGTACCTTTGGGTCACATTCACTTATTTCGCCCATCCCCCCAAACCTTACCCTTATGGCAAACCAGTTTGTTCACTGTATTTATGATTCTGTTCCTGAATTTTGTTTGTTCGTTTGTTTTGTTATTTAGATTCCACATATAAGTGAAATTACATGGTATTTGCCTTTGATTTATTTCTCTTCGCATAATACCTACTAAGTTCATCCATTTTGTCACAAATAGCAAGATCTCATTTCTTGTGGCTGAGTAATATTCCATTGTGTGTGTGTGTGTGTGTGTGTGTGTGTGTGTGTACACATTTTCTTTATCCATTAATCTATCAATGGACACTTAAGTTGCTTCTGTATCGTGGCTGTTATAAATAATACTGCAATAAACATAGGGATGAATGTATCTTTTTGTATTAGTGTTTTCTTTGGGTAAATACCCAGTAGTGGAATTACTGAATTGTATGGTATTTCAATTTTTAAGTTTTTGAGAAACCTCAATACTGTTTTCCATAGTGCTGTACTAATTTGCATTCCTACCAATGGCACAGTTTTACTTTTCTTCACCTCCTCACCAACACCTGTTTTTTCTTATCTTTTTGATACTAGCCATTCCAACAGGTGTGAAGTGATATCTTACTATAGTTTTTTTGCATTTCCATGAAGATCAGTGATGTTGAGCATCTTTTCATTGTCTGATGGCCACCTATATGTCTTTGAAAACATTTCTATTCAGGTACACTGCCTATTTTTAATTAGATTTTTTTGGTGTTGAGTTGTGTAAGGTTTTAAATGTATTTTGGATATTAAGTCCTTTTGAACATATCTTTTCCCATTAGTAGATTGCATCCTTGCCTATCAGGTAAGCCACTATCATTCTCCTCACTAATTCTTGTTTTTTAATTTATTTGACAGAGACATAGAGTGCACAAGCAGGCAGACTGGCATGCAGAGGGAGAAGGAGAAGCAGGCTCTCCACTGAGCAGGGAACCCAATGCAGTATACAAGCCCAGGACTCTGGGATCATGACCTGAGCTGAAGGCAGATGCTCAACCAACTAAGCCACCCAGGTGTCCCCTTCTCACTAATTCTGGTAAGAACTAATTTTTTTCTGAAAAAATGTCAGGTAAATTCAATGGTTACCTGAGTAAAGATTCTTCGACTCATCAAAGTGAGGTGGAGAGTAATCATATTTTAGAACCAGCATTCTTATGACATTAATATTGATTATTGACAAGTATAGTCATCGTAATACCTGAGATGAAATAGTATATTGTCATAAAAACCATTTCTTATAAGAAATAATTTAGTTTCCGTCAGCAAGTTTTGTTTTGTTTCAACCAGGCCCAAAAGAAATAAGTCTTCTTAAAAAAAAGTATTGCTATTTCATAACACTGTGCATCTTGGCATATGATAATGAGGCATGCTAGACCGAACTCATTGAGGAGCTAGGCCAGAAAAAAAGTAAACTGTGTGATGTTCAGACAAGAAACCAAAATCAAATACAATGTTGATCAGTTGAAATGAATTTGGAATTCAGGTCTCTATCTAAGAGAGAATACTCAAGATGCCAAAATCATTGAGCTAGAATCTGTGTCCAAAGATAAAGACTGAGAAACTACCTTGTCAGAAACAGAGTCTACTAGTAAACCTTTAGAATCGAGGGATCCCGATTGGCTATAAAAAGAGTAATATTACAAAAACATGAGCCATATTATTCTTAAACTGTTCAAAGTTTCTCCATTGTATTTAGTATTCTTTTTTTTTGTATTTAATATTCTAAATCCAAGTTTTTTACTGTATCCATCAGGATTTGATTAAAAGAATAGTAATTCATTCTAAGAATTCTTCCTGTGAGGGTTTAATTTAAGAATTAGGGATTTTAGGGGCACGTGGGTGGCTCAGTTGGTTAAGTGACTGCCTTTGGCTCAGGTCATGATCCCGGAGACCTGGGATTAAGCCCGACATCAGGCTCCCTCTTGGCAGGAAGCCTGCTTTTCCCTCTCTCATTCCCCCTGCTTGTGTTCCCTCTCTAGCTGTATTTCTCTCTGTCAAATAAATAAAATCTTAAAAAAAAAAAAAGAATTAGGGATTTTATACAACTATAAGAGCTTGAGCAACAAAAATCAAGGGAGCTACTATTGAAGGATGGGGGCTGACACCAAAACATGGCAAAATAATGTTCTCAAGAATCTGTTTGTTACTATGAATAAAGTACACTTGATTTTTAATATTGATCTTACATCCTGAGACCTTCTACACATATTATTTAGTTCTAGTTATTTTGGAGATTTTCTTTTTTTTTATGACTTTATTTATTTATTTGACAGACAGTGAAAGAGGGAACACAAGCAGTGGAAGGGGCAGAGGGAGAGAGGGAACCAGTCTCCCCACTGAGCAAGGAGCCCTGATGTGAGACTTGATCCCAGGACCCTGGGATCCCAGGACTCTTGGGTCATGACCTGAGCCAAAGGCAGACACTTAACGATGGAGCCACCCAGGCAACCCAAGTGATTTTCTATTTACACCAACATATCTGATAATAAAGACAGTTTTATTCCTTCCTTTCCAACATAAATGCTTTCAGCCACCCACCTTTCAATGTTTTTTGCCTTGTGAGTCAGCCAACTTTTTCTGCAAAGGATCAGGTAATAAATATTTTAGGTTTAGCCAGTTGTACATTCTCTATCACAACCTCAGCTCAGTTATATCAAGTAAATAAAAGGGATCATCTGAGATACCAAAAAAAAAAAAAAATTACAAACACAGTGGCAGACCATACTGGGTTCATGGGATATAGTTAGCTCACCTCAGACTTATTGCACTGACTAAAACCTCTTTAAATGTTGAATAAAAGTGGAAAGAATGAACATCCGTGTTCCTGATCTTGGGAGGAAAAAGTTTGGTCTTTCCCTATTACATATGATGTTAGTTGTAGGCTTTTTGCAAATGCCCCTTACCTGGTTGAGGAAGAACCCTTTTTTTGGAAGTTTGCTGAGCGTATTTATGTAAATGGTAGTTGGATTTTGTAAAACTCCTTTTCTGAGTTTCATGAGATGACATTATAATTTGATCCTTTATTCTATTAATAAATTGAATGAGTTATAATGTAAAGCTTTTTTAAAAACCCTGCTTTTTCTTTAAATGTTTGATATAATCCACTAGTAAAGCTATCTGGACATGATATTTTTTTTGTAGGAATATTTTTCACTACTAAGTCCATTTTTACTTGTTATGTATCTATTCAGATTTTCTATTTCTTCTTGACTTAGAGTTTTACTAATTTCTGGGGTTATTAAAAAAATTTTTTGCATATTACCAAAGTCCATATATACATTCATAATTTTCTAATTCATTGAATTCCCGTAAGTTTGTGATGTCCTTTTATTCTCTCTCTCTTTCATTAAACTTTTGTTTTACTGAGTCTCAAAATTCTGTGACAGTTTTTTGTCAGTTTGTTTCCATTAAAAAGTAGATTTTAAAAATTAATAACTTAGAACTACCACACACACACAAAAATACAAATGATCCACAAAGCATTCTCCTCTCCTTTTGAAGGTTTTATGGTACACTACCCTCTTTCATTCCTGATTTTGTTAGTTTTTATCTGTAGTCATATATTTTCTTGGCCACTATAGTTAAAGTTTCCCAGTTTTGTTTTTCTCTTCATTACCAATTTTGACTTTAGTAATTATTTCTATTGTTTTTCTGTGTTCTATTTCATTGTTCTATTAAATTCTAGTCTGTACTATTTCATTCCTTCTGCCTGCTTTGGGTTAAGTTGATCTTCATATAGTTTAAGGTACAAGTTTAGATTATTGATTTTATAATTTTTCTCTTTTTAAATATATATGTCTCAAGTTATAAATTTATCTTTAAACACTGATTTAAATGCATCTATCTAATTTTATTATGTTGTATTTCGCCTTCGTTCAGATAAAAATATTTTTAATTTATCTTTTCTTAAAAAAAAAAATTTTTATTTGACAGAGAGAAACACAGCCAGAGAGGGAACACAGCAGGGGGAGTGAGGGAGGGAGAAGCAGGCTTCCCGCCTAGCAGGGAGCCTGATGTGGGACTCGATCTCGGGTCTCCAGGATCATGGCCTGAGCCGAAGGCAGTCGCTTAACCAACTGAACTACCCAGGCGCCCCTAATTTATCTTGTAATTAAATCTTTGACTTGTAAGTTACTTAGAAATGTGTGTAATTTTGAAATAGTTGTCAATTTCCCTAATTTTTTCTTTTGTTGATTTCTAATTTGACTCAAATGTGCTCATTTGATTTAATGCTTTTTAATTTATTGAGATTTGTCTTATGGCCTATTTTAAAATTTTTTCTATCTGTATTTTTAAAGTGTTTATTCTCGGGACACCTGGGTGGCTCAGTTGGGTAAGCGACTGCCTTCGGCTCAGGTCATGATCCCAAAGACCTGAGATCGAGTCCCACATCGGGCTTCCTGCTCAGCAGGCAGTCTGCTTCTCCCTCTCTCACTCCCCCTGCTTGTGTTCCCTCTCTGGCTGTGTTTCTCTCTGTCAAATAAATAAAATCTTTAAAAATAAATAAATAAATAAATAAATAAATAAATAAATAAATAAATAAATAAAAATAAAGTGTTTATTCTCCTGTCATGATGCAGAGTGATGATATAAATTGGAGTTAGGTAAAGCTGATTCTTAGATTGATTAGATCAACTGTATCCATTCCAATATTCTGCTCAGTTGTTCTATTAACTTTTCAAATTTAAGAATTAAATTCTCCAATGATTTGTTGAATTGTCTATTTCTCCTTTCAATTTTTTTCTGGTTTATTTATTTTGTATCTATTGTTAATTGTGTACTCATTTATAATTGGTACATATCCATGATATATTGATCTTTTTATCATTAGGGAAAATCTGTCACATATAATATTCGTGACTTAATGCATATTTGATCTGATAATAAAAATAACTACTCCAGATCTCCAGTCGTTACTTTTTATAAGGTGTATTTTTCCATCTCTTATTTTCTACCTACTTTTGTTTTGAATCTATACTGTGTCTCTTATAGAGAGAGCTGATATTTGGATCTTGGTTTATGTATCCAGTCTGATGATCTCTGCCATTGATATGAGCCCCTCTAAGTAAATTCTTTGCTATTGTATTCTTCAAATTCAGAGTTTCTACTTGGTTTCTCGTCTCATAGTTTTAAATCTCTTTATCAAGATCTCTATTTACTCAGAAAGTGTCATCATGCTGTTCTTTGAGTCTTTAAACTTGTTTCCCTTATTTCTTTGAACATAATTATAATAGCGCCTTTGAAATCTTTATTTTCTAAATTTCAACATCTGGGCTAACTCACAATCTCTAATTGCTTCTTTTTTCGTGATTAGGGTTATACTTTCTTGTTTCTTTTCTTTTCTCATAACTTTTGATTTAAACCACCATTATAGATGCTGTTATATACTGTAAACACTCTAGATTCTGATATTATCCTCCCAAGGGTTGTGATTATTGTTGTTTATTTGTTTCTGTCATAAGCATGCTATGAAGGCAGACACATGAGTCATGTCAAAGTCAGCTTTATTCAATCATAAAGTAAGGTTAGCATAAAGTCACTGTAAAGCAGTTTCAGGATTCCAAACTCAATGACATTCCACTACATGTTTAACTTGGCTTCTTACATATCACACTAAGCAAAACACAGTACATAGTCATACAACAAGGGGTGCCTGGATGGCTCAGTCAGAGGGGGAGGGACTCTTGATCTCAGAATCATGACTTGAAGCCCCATATTGGGGGTAGAGGCTGCTTAATTTTTTTTAAAAAAGTCACACAAGAAGATACAACAAGGGATAGGAAGCTTTTTCAATTTTATTTAAGATCAAGTTAGTTAACAAAAAGTGTATTATTAGTTTCAGAGGTAGAGTTGGGTGATTCATCAGTTGCACATAACATCCAGTGCTCATTAGATTACGTGTCCTTAATGCTCATCACCTAGTTACCTCATCCCCCTACCCACCTTCTCTCCAGAAAACCTTAGTTTCCCCCTCTCTGATTTCATTTTATTTTATTTTTCCCTCCTTTCCAGGGTTAGGAAGTTAACGAACCAAATTCAAAGTCAGTCTGTAAGCATGCAGTTGAAATGAGGCCTCCATGCCCTCAAGATCAGTTCTTGATACTGTTCATGATACTCTGTATCATGTTCCAGCAGTAGAGAACCTCTGCTAGGTTCAGAGATGAATTGTGCAGATCCTTTGGTGGCAGTTGCCCTTTTGTTGTGGTCAGATGTGAAAGGGTCAGTGTCTGAAAAGTCTGACAGTTTGCTGCAAAAAATGGTCCCCTTTAAAAGAGGTTTGATCAGTCTTGGGACTTTGTAGACCTCCTCTGGTTCTGCTGGTTATCGTTTTTGGATGTTGTCAACCATTGCTGGTTTCAGCGATATCTGGTCTTAGTTGTAGTGTCCTTGGCTGCTTGCATCTGCTTGACATACGTCCCTGCTTGAGTGACTCCATGTTGCTCTCTACAGTTTGCTTGATTGTTTAGTTAGCTTCCTGGATAAAGAATTTATCTTTAGGGCAAACTGCAATGATGTGAAGGGCAGAAGTAGGAGGGAAAGTACACAAGCAAGATAAAATAGATACTCTGGAGACAGGATGGATGTTGTCAACCATTGCTGGTTTCGGCGATATCTGGTCTTAGTTGTAGTGCCCTTGGCTGCTTGCATCTGCTTGACATATGTCACTGCTTCAGTGACTCCATGTTGCTCTCTACAGTTTGCTTGATTGTTTAGTTAGCTTCCTGGATTAGATCTTTGGAATATGTCTCACTTGCAGGGTGTCACTGCTGATAGCTATGCTCAGGGAGATTTTTTAATTCTTGTTTTAATTTTTAAGATTGGCTTCCTAGGGACTGGTTCTATATCTTCACAGATTATGGTCCACCAGTTACTTTCGCTAGGTTGTACACAAACACCTTAATCCAAGAAAGACTTCTACCCCCTGTCCAAGGATCTGTGTACCGGTTGGGGAGCACATTTAAACTTCAGCATTTTGAGTGAAATAAGCAAAGCTTAGAAAGTCAATTATCATATGGTTTCACTTACTTGTGGAGTAACATGGAGGACAGTAAGAGATGGAAAGGAAGTGTGAATTGGGGTAAATCAAAGAGGGAGATGAAGCATGAGAGACTGTGAATGCTGAGAAACAAACTGAGGGTTTTGGAAGGGAGTGGGTGGGCCTGGTGGTGGGTATTAAGGAGAGCACGTATTGCATGGAGCACTGACTGGGTGTGGTGCCTAAACAATGAATCTTGGAACACTGAAAAAATAAACTAAAATAAAATAAAAAATAAAATAAAATAAAATAAAATATATTTTTTTTAAGTTCAGCATTTTTCAGGTGTGCTCTTGGTTTTACTTTCTTCCATCAGGCCCCCTAATGTATATCTGTGCATGAACACAGCCTCCCAGACCACCTGTGATTTGCTAAAACTCTGGAACCTTTTCACTCCCCCATGAACATTTATATGGACTTCCAGTTAGCCAGGGATGTGTAGAAAGTTTACCAATTCCTCCTATGCCTACCTCATTTCCTGGATGTCCTTGTTAAATTTCTGTCTAGGTCATTTTCCTACTGCTTGCTGCAGCCAGAATGACCACCTCAGACTAACCCGGCTGTTGGCCTTCCCTGGTGACTTGCCATCAGGATCACTACCTTTACTGACAACACCGCTGAGCAGTGTTTTCACCTTCCACTCCAAATTAAGAGAGACTCCTCCAAAGTTAAAGCTTCTAGTGTTTCTAGTCTTCCTGCCCTGAGAGAATAAAATGCAGCATCCAAACTAGGATGCAAGGGAATAGCCTGGGGCAAGAATGCCCCTGATTCCTACTGATCTTAAGTTCAGTAATTTTTTATGAATTAACACTTCTCACTCTGTTGCACAACTGGTAGATTCTGAGAGCTCTAAAATGGTTGTTTTTAACAATATGTCCTCTTTTATAGCTGCTTTCTGAGGTAAGAATTTTCTGACTTCTTTATGTTGCCAAACCAAAAGTTTTACCTCAGGCATGACTTTTTAATCTAAGGTCAAAAGCTCTCTTTTCTCCATATTACTTTTAAGGGAAGTACTGCCATGTTTATGGTTTTTCTTCATTTAAATAGAGATACTGAGAGGAAGCAATTTTCACTTTCATTACCCAATTGAATGAGAACAACTCCGTGGCAAAAACAAGTACCAATTAGCTAAATGAAAAGTTCAAGCTGTGAATTTATCTTTAGGGCAAACTGCAATGATGTGAAGGGCAGAAGTAGGAGGGAAAGTACACAAGCAAGATAAAATAGATACTCTGGAGACAGGACCTGCCTTTGTTGTTTACAATAAATTACAGATTGATTGATTTGGTATCTGCGTTTATCATATACAATGATAGAATTTATTTAGACTGTAGCTTAAACTGAATGCAGGTCACTGAATTAATTTGAAAAAGTTCATCTTACTTTAATATTTATGGAATAGTTATCAAGCTTAATCCTTTTACTTAAGTGTATAACATGTTTAAGAAAAGTTTTTAAAACCTATCTGACATCCATGTAATATAATAAAAATGATGCCTGGTAAAAGGTAAATGAAATTATATGCTTGTCAAGAAAATTAAAGATATACAATAATTCGGTTTTAAAAATTGAAAATAATTTTAAAAGTTGGGGAGCCTGGGTGGCTCAGTCAGTTAAGCATCCCAATTCTTGGTTTCAGCTCAGGTCATGATCTCAGGGTCCTGGGATCCTGCTCAGAATGGGAGCTTGCACGCAACAGCATGGAATCTGCTCATCCTTCTCCCATGGCCTCTGCTCTTCTCACCGCACCCTATATGTGTGATTGTGCTCTCTCTTTCAAATAAATAAATAAACAAATAAGTAAATAAAATCTTTAAAAAAATAATTAAAGTTTAGGGGGGAAAGAAATTTTTCAAATCTATTACTACCAAATATTGCCAAAGTTGTGGAAATTCATGGGAACTCTGTACATGCTGGTGGGAGAATAAATTACTATAACCACTCTGGAGAACAATTGTTACCTAATAAAGTCTTTAAAAGCACAATTATACAACCCAGTAACTTCATTTCTTCCAAGGAGACATAAACAAGAAAAGTCAATTAAAATAAATGCATTAGATCTAAATGTAACAAAAGAGAATAGGCTTAAAATATAACAATAAGTTAAAAAATAGTTGTAGAAAGATATTGAGTATATCTGATTTTTTAATGTTTATGTATAAATATAAGAAGTTAATTTTAATATGGTAAAGTAGAGGAACATATTACAAATTCATAGTAGAGCTTAATTATGGGGAGGGCATGAGGAGAACATGGTTTGGGGAAAGAGAAAAAAGGGACTTCAAATCTCTCAATAAAGATTTCTGAGTTTAGAAAAGAAATGGAAATATTGACCCTGTTAATCCTCATTCATAATACATGGTGTACCTAATATTTTTCTCTATATTCCTTAGTTCTAAAAATACTCAACTTTTTAAAAAAATGTAGTAAGACAATATCAAAAACAAATGGAGCTATCACACATGACTCTTTGTTGTACCCACCTAAATTACCAGCTAAGAGTATCAACTAATACATTTCCAAAGTATTGCTTTAAAGGAATGCAGGTGATTTATGTAATATTCAAAACACTTATGTTAATACATTATTTATATTCAGCACATATTTATTTGGGATTCTCAACTGGGGCAAAAGCATTTTTAGAGAGATCCAATCAAAGTAAAACTTGACATATGATTGTAGCTTTGAAAAAAATATGTGCCTTAACAAGAGTCTAGATGAGTTATAGATTTCTTTTATCCCTCTAATATTTTAACATGAAAAGCTGTACCATAGCCACCATTCTTTTTGTCCAACAACACAATTTGCCTCTAGTGTTCACCATCCCCTCCATGACGTTCTACCATGTTGCCCCATCTAATCCCTATTTTATAGCAGTACTATAATCCTGAAAACAAAGTTTTTTTGTGTCCAAAGAATTGAGAGGGAATAATTTAACCATTTTGGATAGATTTGCTCTAAACCATGATTCTTTTCACCTGATCTGGAAGTCAGGAGACCTATATCACAGTTCTGGATTTCTATTTTGGGAAATTGAACAAATTTGGGTGTTATCAGTTAGGGGGCATAAAGGGTGTGGGGCAGTCAGGTAACTTTAATTGCCTTCCCAACATAAAATATGCATCAACTTACTTGAGCAAGTCACTTAACATGGCTACACTTCAATTTCCTTATCTTCAAAATACTAACTGACCTACCAAGAAGAATTAGTATACAGTTTAAAAAGATAATATATGTAAAGGATACTTGGAACAGTATCTCATTAGTAACAAATGCTCAGTAAGTATTTGCTATGATCATTATTATTATCATCACTATTTTATTAGCATCATTAAGAGTTTTAATAACCCCAAAACCTAGTTTTATAAAAGTCATTAGAAACATTCACTTACTGGATCTTTCAACGAATTCATCTAACTACTGTAGAGTTTCTATGTTTTTATGTAGATCAATGATGCACATCCAAGGAATAAGATACTTAAGATAGCAATTGTATTAAACCATCTCAATTTCTCTGTGGAAAAATATGCAAGACAAAAATACACAAATGTAACAAGTGTGGAATTATAGTATATTTCTAACAGAGGAAAGTATCTAAAGTTATAAGTAAATATACAGTGAGAATATTCACTTAAGTAATTAGTTTTGTGTTTCTTAACCACTTATTCTACTTTTTCTTTAAAGATTTGATTTACGTATGTGAGAGAGAGAGAACAAGCGGAAGGAGGGAAAGGGAGAAGCAGACTCTGAGCTAAGCGTGGAGCCCAGTGTGGGACTTGATCTCACTCACAGCACTGAGATCATGACCTGAGCTGAAATCAAGACTTGGTCACTCCACTGATGGAGCCACTCAAACACGCTCGCTTATTCCACTTCTATTACTAGAACTCTTCTTGTGTTACTTCTTAGATAAGAACAAAAACCTTTCCCAAATTCACAAATAATCTTTCCTCCCTTCTTTTTTTTTTTTTTTAAAGGTTTTAGTTATTTATTTGACAGACAGAGAGAGATCACAAGTAGGTAGAGAGGCAGGCAGAGAGAGGAGGAGACAGGCTCCCCTGCTGAGCAGAGAGCATGCGGGCCTTGATTCCAGGATCCTGAGATCAGGACCTGAGCCGAAGGCAGAGGCTTTAACCCACTGAGCCACCCAGGCGCCCTCCTCCCTTCTCTCAAATAACAATTAGATAAAAGGATCCTGCTCTTTTTTTTTTTTTAATGTATTTGTTTATCTTAAAGACAGTGCATGCACAAGGGCAGGAAGCGGCAGAGGGAGAGGGAGAAAATCCCAAGCAGATTTCCTGCTGAGCACAGAGACGGAGGCAGGGCTCAATGCCATAAAAGCCTGAGAGCATGACCTAAGCAAAAACCAAGAATCCAATGCACCCCAGGATGATATTCTTCTAAGAAAACTCAATCTGACCAAGTGCAGGAGTAAGAATCTTTCAACACAATTATCAAAGGACTATAATCCATCTGCACATTCTACAGTGTAAATTGGTTATAATTTGTATCAGTAATTTTTGTTTCCTTTAGGCACATGAGCTGTGTGACAGAGGCATTTACTATACACTCTATCCAGGTGCTCACCCACATTTCAGAATGCTCCTACAGTTAGGTCCAGTACCACATGACTAGTGCTGGCCAACAGAGTGTGCACAGAAATAATATATATTCATTCCAGACCAAAAAAATTTTTAAGGTATTTATTTATTTATATGACAGAGACAGAGGCAGCAAGCAGGGGGATTGGGAGAGGTGAAGCAGGCTTCCTGCCATGCAGGCAGTCCAATGCAGGGCTCAATCCAAGGACCCTGAAATCATGACCTGAGCCGAAGGCAGACACTTAGTGACTGAGCCGCCCAGGTGCCCCTAGGCCAAGCACTTAGAAGCCAATATATAAACCCTCTACTATCCCTTTACCTGCTGTGGCAACAGTGGAATCCACTTATTGAGATGGCAATGCCACAAGATTAAAACAGCTAGATTTCTAAGTCCATCCTTAGGAGGTAGCATTCCCATATAACTGCAGATTTAATGTGAGAGAGAAACTAACTTGCATATGTTAAACCACAAAAATTTCAATTTTGTTTTCTTAACAGAGCATAATCACTTTGAAGCGCTGTAAGTTGCCCATCTCCATAAGCTAGTTGGCAACTGTCATATAACTTATGTTCATAGGTACAGAGATGTCATGAACAAGTAGCATTCTTTGAATAAAATATTTTGTCACATTAAGATTATGGTAGCAGATTGCTAAGAAACAAGAGAGAAAGAAATTGGCAATTTCAGAAAGAAAAGATATGTCCCAAGATAATGACCACTCACTTCACATAAATCCTGTTTCCCTGCATAAATTTATATAAAATATAAATACAAAGGGGCACCTGGGTGGCTTAGTCGGTTGAGCTTCTAACTCTTGCTGTTGGCTCAGGTCATGATCTCAGGGCTATGGGTCAGTGGAGAGTCTGCTTGGGATTTTCTCTCTCCCTCTCCCTTTGCCCCTCCCCCCACTCTTGCTCATGCTCTCTCTCTCTTTAAAATAAACAAGTAAATCCTAAACAAGAAAAAAAATATATGCATATATATTGGGGTACCTGGGTGGCTCAGTCAGGTGGGCATCTGGCTCTTGGTGTCGGCTCTGATCATGATCTTATGGGTCGTGGGATAGAGCCCCATGCCAGACAACATGTTCAGTGGGGAGTCTGCTTAAAGAGTTTCTCCCTCTGCTCTTTTTCCAACTCACACTCACATACACGCTCTCTCTCTAAAATGAATGAATAAATCTTTGAAAAAAATATATATAAATATTAAACATATCTCAGATTTATAATGAAAATATCTAATTCTTCTAAATATCAATATTTCCTCTTAGATCTCCAGATAGAAATGTAAAGATTCAAACTTTACTTCAAGAAATACCCTTTTCCATACATATATGGATTGGGAATTAGCATAAATGTGATTCAGAGGTAACCTGGGAAAAATAATTGGAAGAAAATAAATTAGTAGATTATATAACTATGAGTTTTTCTAATTTATTGTTTTTCCTTCAAAGCTGCAAAAGAATTTGTAGGTGTTTTAATGTTTCTTACAGAGAACTTGGGCACCAAAATTAAAAGCAAGTGTGTGTTGGGGTCAGCAATCAATTATTCTATCCTAAAATAACTATTTAACACTTATCCTTTATAACAGCTCCCTGTTGTAAGTCCTAATGATGAATCTTTCATAATGTATTAAACAAGTAAAGCTTTCCTTTAGATTTCCAAATGAATTTCTCTTGTGAACTTTGTTACATTCCATTTTTGACTCAGATCAAGATGTTCCAAATAGAATCACATGTTGTTGTGTTTGCAAATTTATTTTGGAAAGGAAGAAAACAGAGAGAGAGAGAGGATAAGACCCCAAGCACATATCATTATCATTTACTAGGAGGCTTTATATGATGATGAAAGTGGCGCTTTGTAAATTTGCAAATAACTTGTAGGTCAATCAAATGACAAAGATTATGTTTTCTTCCAATTTTGGCCATTCTACATGATGACCTTTAATGTGTTTTAATAATATGATGTTATGAACATTTTAAGAATTGTTATTTCAAGTCTTTAGGGAAAAGTTATTTCTTCCATGATTAAAAAACAAACTTCTGAAGACTATATTTCTACCAGGCCATTTTCAAAAATATATAACATCAAAAGATTTTTGGCTCCAACCGACATCTAGTTTTCTGCCAAAATCAATCTGTAAGCGACAATTTTCTCCTTATATAAAGAAAGCAATACAAAATCATAATTTATCTAATTAACATCCTTCCCCAGTTTGGCTCTCAATACTGCTGCTATTTACTAGTACCCTGCTACCAATCAATCACCAACTCCAACCATCCCTGTAGGTTTTAGTGATGCCAAGCCAGGTCCCAATTCTACTGCTCCAGTGTGGCTGCCCATCACTCACCCTTCCCCCTCCCTGCTACCACCACTTCTATTCTTGCCTTAACAACCAGTGTTGCAATTTCTTCAAGCTCCCAAAGAGAAGATATTTCTTCTTAAGTAGAATAGTTATTTCAATATGTTAAGATTTATTTGGCACCAACAATAACAGCAATAGCCTTTCAGAGTTGTATGTCCCACAGATAATGAGGTTTCATCATATTCATAAGGTATTGGACAAGGAATAATTTGTGTGCCACTAATTTGTCAAGTGCTCTGCTTTTCTCAACAGCAATGCCCAGAAGCAATCCCCTGTTGTCCAAGAGTTCTCTTGTTAAATGATGAAAGAACAAGCCTTCATACTAATTCACTGCTTTCATGTGCAAGCAATTAGGTACAACCCAAACTTTCTTCAAAAAAAAAAAAAAAAACTCCATGCAATCAGTTGACCTGCCATAGTTATAAACAGGACTTTACAATTCAAAAAAATTGTATCTATTCAAAAAAATTTCAAATATAAGATATTTATAAATTATCTCAAATTTGGTCTATTTGCAATATTATTACAGTTTTCCAGATTTTGAAGATATATGTGCTATTTTGTACCCTATGCTCTTTATGAGGATTGTATGAAGTAGTGCATTTAAAGAAAAAAACGAACACTGCACATTAGTTGTTATTAATTATTACTAGTTATTATTATTATTATCCAATTCTTTCTTTCACATGAAATAAGATTCCACATGTTATAAATTTCTATCTAAATAAATATCTAACTCCCCCAAATTTTGTATCTCACATCTTTTTCTTTTTAATTTTTATGTATTTGTCAGAGAGAGAAAGTGTGTACAAGCCGGAGGAGGGGAGGAGGGAGAGGGAGAAGCAGGTTCTCCACTGAGCAAGCATCCTGATGCAGAACTCAATCCCAGGACCCTGGGATCATGACCTGAGCTGAAAGCCGATGCTTAATTGACTGAGTCATTCAGGCATCCCTATCTCACATCTTTAATATTCATCTATCAATGGATATTTGGGTTGCTTCCATATCTTGGCTATTGTAAATAATGCTACATTATTTACTGCATGTATCTTTCCAAATTAATATTTTCATGTTCTTTGGGTAAATGCCCAGTACTGGAATTTCTGGATCATACATTAATTCTAATTTTAGTTTTTCCAGGAAACGCCATACTGTTTTCTTCAGTGGCTGCCCAATTTACATTCTCACCAACATTGCACGAGTGTTCCTTGTTCTTCACATCCTTGCCAACACTTGTTATTTCTTTTGTTTTTTACTTTAGCCATTCTGACAGGTGTCAGATGATATCCCACTGTAGTTTTGATTTGCATTTCCCTGATGGACAGTGATGCTGAGCACCTTTTCATGTATCTATTAGCTATCAATCTATCTTTGATAAAATGTCTATTTAGGTTGTCTGCCCATTTTTAAATTGGGTACTTTGTCTTTGGTGTGGAGTTGTATAAGTTCTCTATATATTTTGGGTATTAACCCTTTATTGGATATATCATGCTCAAATATCTCCTCCCATTCATCAGGCTGCCTTTTTGTTTTGTTGATATTTCCTTTGTTGTGTGGAAGCTTTTCCTTTTGATGTAGTCCCACTTGTTTTACTTTTGTTGCCTTCATTTTTGGTGTCAGATCCAAAAAATCATCACTGCCAATCAAGAAGCTTACTAGCTATGTTTTCTTCTAGGTGTATTATGGTGTCAAGTCTTACATTCAAGTCTTTAATCTATTTTGATTTAACTTTTATGTATAAAATAGTGGCCCAGTTTCATTCTTTTGCAAAAATACCATTTTTGGGTATATATATATATATATATATATATATATATATATATATATATATACCATTGAAGAGGTTCTATTCTGTTCCACTGGTCTATATGTCTGTTTTTATGTCAATACCATAATGTTTTAATTACAATAGTTTTGTAATGCAGTTTGAAATCATGATGCACGAAGTTTCCAGCTTTGTTTTTCTTTCTCAGGATCACTTTGGCTATTTGAGATCTTTTGAGGTTCCATAACAATTTTAGGATTATTTGTTCTCTTTTTGTGAAAAATGCCATTGAAATTTTGAAAAGGATTGTATTGAATCTATAGATTGCTTTGAGTGTATGGACATTTTCACAATATTGGTAAGATATCTACTGACATCAACTGAGTTCCTAAATATTGAGGGCTGAGTTTATTTCTTCCTCTTTAATGCCTGCATATGTTCTGTTTCATGGTTTATCTGTGGCATCATTAAATACATGAATTGTCCTCAAAAGGAAGTTCTTATTACTAGCATTTAATTATTGAGTACTAAATTAACCTAGATGACATGTGAGCTTATCACTCCAGCTGCTCAAAAATATACAAGGTACAGGGAGGGGGTCAAGATGGCAAAGAAGTAGGAGACCCTGTTTCAAAATGTACCCTGAAGTGAGCTAAATATCTATCAGAACACTCTGAACACCCATGAAATCAGCCTGAGATGTAAGATTACACACTTCTGGATCTCTATAGAGGCAGAAGATCATCAACGAAGAAGTAAAGCAGAGTAGGAGCACTGGGACTCGTTTTGGAGGAGAAACAGCGGGGAGGAAGCCACCAGAAGCAACCCACTGGAAAGTAATACCCCAATACAAAAGCGCCCTGTGCTTGGGGACCAGCATCAACTTGCAGTCGAGTTAAAATCACTCAAAAACAAAGGGTCTTAAGAGGCAACTGCAGAAATCTGATGGCACAGACATGAAACTGTAGACAGCGCCTGCTCACACCTGAGTGAGCCCGGTGAGGACTCCCTGAACCCGTGGCTTTCAGCTGCTCGCACTACCACTTGGGCTGGAAGCACCCCAGCCTGCACCAGAGGCCACTCCTCCTACAGCCTTCCATGTGACATGCAGGACCATGAGGTCCGAGAGCACCCAGAGTGAGTGTGGGCTCCAGATAGTGGTCCCAGCAACGGCAGGCTCACCCAAACTGATACCACTTGTGGTTTCTGCAGCACAGGGGTGAAGGGACAAGCAGGAGCCTTGGGTGACCATTATGTCTGGTGACTGGGGGTGCACGCCACCTGTGAGAGATGGTGAGGTGCAGGGGAGTTTGCAGAAGGGGAGTCTGTGTGTCCCAGGCCATCCATAGGGGAGCAGACTAAGGCTTCTAAGATGGAGGTCTGGGTGTGGACAGCTTACTTTGCTCTGACTCCAAAAGGCTGCAAAAAGCTACAAAAACCTCCAGAGAACAAAACCCTGAAAAACCAGTTTCCATAGAGCCCAGCCCCTTGATAGGGGGTAAGGTGACTCAGCCTAAGCAAGACTGACTGGAAAACAACGTGGCAGGCCCCTCCCCCAGAAGGCAAACCAAAGAACAAGAGGACAACCACCGAAGGGCCTCCATAAAACTGTAAAACCCCAACATTGGGGAAAAAATATATTAAGCTCCTGGTACCTGTATATTTTATAGATACAGCTTTTCATTTCTTTAACTTCTTTTCATTTTTATTTTTAAGTTATTTTTTAAATTTTGAATTCATTCTCACAATTCTTGTTCTTTTATTTTTTGAGCCTCTTATTATTACAACTTGATATTTAATACAACATTCCATAATAACTTTTTAACTTGAACTTTTTTCATACATATATCTGTGTTTCTTTTTTTCTTTCTTTCTTTCTTTCTTTCTTTCTTTCTTTCTTTTTAAATATACACATAGATATAAGCTGCAAAGTAACCCTTCTTTCCTATTCAATACTATCCCTATATATAAACCAGTTTTAATTTCTCTATATCTCTAGACAATAACAAGATACACCCAGAAGGAACTGAAATACTTTCTTTGCTCACAGTGACAGTTTGTAGTTACCTTCCCATCTTATTTTTCTGTCATATTTCTGTGTATTTGTTTTTGCCTTTGCACTATATAAATCTTATTCTTGGGGTTCATTTGGGTTGGGTTTTGCTTTTTTGCTTTTTTCCCCTTTTTTTGCTTTCAATGGTCTTTTTGTTTTTTCTTTTTTGTTTTTGTGCCATATAAATCCTATCATTGGGGCCCATTTTGGTCAGGTTTTTTCTTGCTTTTTTCCTCTTTTTCTCTCTTTTTTCTTTCTTCCTCCTTTACAGTGGTGAGTTCTGATTGCTCTGAAACCTTCCAATGGACAACTGGCCTGGATTGTGGTTGATATATTCAGCTATTCATTCCCTCAACCACCCCTCACCAAAATGACTTGAAGGAGAAACACCCAACAGAAGAATAATTCAGACACGGTAACCCCTGTCACAGAACTATGGGATATGAACCTAAACAATATGACAGAAATGGAATTCAGGGTATACTCAGTTTTATGCCAGTAAGTTAAACAACCTAGAACATATTGATGCATTCCTGGAAACCTACAAACTTCCAAGACTGAAACAGGAAGAAATTGACAACCTGAATAGACCAATATCTAGTAAATAAGATTGAAGCAGTGATCAAAAACCTCCCAAAACACAAGAGCCCAGGATCTGATGGATTCCATGGGGAATTCTACCAAACATTCGAAGAAGAAATAACACCTACTCTCCTGAAGCTGTTTCAAAAAATAGGAAAAAAAGAAAACTTCCAGACTCTATGAAGCCAACATTACTTTAATTCCCAAACCAGGCAAAGACCCCATCGAAAAGGAGAATTTCAGACAAATATCCCTGGTGAATATGGATGCCAAGATCCTTGCTAATAGGATCCAACAGTACATTAAAAAGATTATCCACCACGACCTGGTGGGATTTATCCCTGGGATGCAAGGGTGGTTCAACATTTGCAATCAATCAATGTGATAGAACAAATAAATAAGAGAAGACAGAGGAACCACATGGTCCTCTCAATTGATGCAGAAAAAACATTTGACAAAATACAGCATCCATTCCTGATTAAAACTCTTCAAAGTACAAGAATAGAGGGAACATTCCTCAACCTCATAAAATCTATCTATGAAAAACTCACTACAAATATTATTCTCAATGGGGAAAAACTGACAGCCTTCCCATTGAGATCAAGAACAAGACAACAATGTCTACTCTCACTAATATTGTTTAACATACTGTTAGAAGGCCTAGCAACAACAATGAGACAACAAAAAGAAATAAAATGTATTCACATTGGCAAAGAAGTCAAACTTTCTCTCTTCGCAGATGACATGATACTTTATATAGAAAATCCAAAAGATTCTACCCTCAAACTACTAAAACTCATATAACAATTCAGTAATGTGGCAGGAAACAAAATCAATGCACAGAAATCAGTTGCTTCCTTATACACTAACAATGAAAATATAGAAAGGGAAATCAGAGAATCGATTCCATTTACTAGCACCAAAAACCTTAAGATACCTTGGAGTAAACCTAACCAGAGAAGGTAAGGATCTGTACTCAAGAAACTACAGAACACAAAAGAAACTGAAGAAGACACAAAAAGATGGAAGAGCATTCCATGCTCATGGACTGGAATAATAAACATTGTTAAAATGTCTGTACTTCCCAGAGCAATCTATATTTTCAATGCCATCCTGATCAAAATTCCATGAACATTTTTCAAAGTGCTGGAACAAACAATCCTGAAACTTATATGGAACCGGAAAAGACCCCAAATTGCTAAGGAAATGTTGAGAAAGAAAAACAAAGCTGGGGGCATCACATTGCCTGATTTTAGGCTTTATGACAAAGCTGTGATCACCAAGACACCATGGTACTGGCACAAAAACACACACATAGACCAATGGAACAGAGCAGAGAGTCCAGACATGGACTCGCAACTCTAAGGTCAAATAATTTTCAACAAAGCAGGAAAAAATATCCAGTGGAAAAAAGACAGTCTCTTCAATAAACGGTGCTGGGAAAATTGGACAGCTATGTACAGAAGAATGAAACTCCACCATTCTATTACACCATACACAAAGATAGACTCAAAATAGATAAAAGACCTCAATGTGAGGCAGGAATCCATCAAATCCTAGAGGAGAACATAGGCAATAAGATCTTTGACTTCGACCACAGCAACTTCTTTCAAGACATGTCTCCAAAGGCAAAGGAAACAAAAGTGTAAATGAACTTTTGGGATTTCATCAAAATAAAAGGCTTCTGTACAGCAAAGGAAACAGTCAACAAAACAAAGAGGCAACCCATGGAATGGGAGACGATATTTGCAAATGACACTACAGACAAAGGGCTGATATCCAAAATCTATAAAGAACTACTCAAACTCAACATCCAAAAAGAAGATGAACACATCAAAAAATGGGCAGGAGACATGAACAGACACTTCTCCATAGAAGACATACAAATGGCCAACAGACACATGAAAGAAAGTTTGTCATCATTAGCTGTCAGGGAAATTCAAATCAAAACCACATTGAGATACCACCTTACAGCAGTCAGACACGACAGGAAATAACAAATGTTGGGGGGGCTGTGGAAAAAGGGGAACCTTCTCACAGTGTGGGTGGGAATGCAAGTTGGTGCAGCCACTTTGGAAAACAGTGTGGAGATTCCTTAAAAAACTAAAAATAGAGCTAACCTATGACCCTGCAATTGCACTACTGGGTATTTACCCCAAAGATACAGGTGTGGTGAAAAGAAGGGCCATATGCACCCCAGAATTCATTGCAGCAATGACCACAATCACCAAACTGTAGAAGAGACAAGGTACCCTTCAACATACAAATGGATAAAGAAGATATGGTCCATATATACAATGGAATATTACACCTCCATCAGAAAGGATGAATATCCAACTTTTGTAGTAACATGGATCGGATTGGAGGAGATTATGCTGAATGAAATAAGCCTAGCAGAGAAAGTCAAATATCATATGGTTTTACTTACTTGTGGAGCATAAGGAATAACATGGGAGGACAATAGAAGGAAAGGAAATGTGAATTGGGGTAAATCAGGGAGGGAGATGAAGCATGAGATACTTTGGACTCAGAAGCAAACTGAGGGTTTTGGAAGGGAGGGCGGTGGGGGGTTGTGTGAGCCTGGTGGTGGGTATTGAGGGCATGTATTGCATGGAGCACTGGGTGTGGGGTATAAACAATGAATCTTGGAACACTGAAAAAGTAAAGTTTTAAAAATATATATACAAGGTACAAGTCCATTTTAAATAATGGAGAAAAATCATTTTATATATTCTTATTTCTTCTACCTGTTATTGATATTTTAATAGACATCTACTACTATTGTGCCTTTCCTGGAATGCACTCAGATGTCACTTCTCTCCTGTCGCCATGTTGTATTTTTAAAAGCCACATCTTGATTTAATTTCCATACACTACAGTTTTCTTTTCTTTTTTAAGATTTTATTTATTTATTTTACAGAGAGAAACACAGCCAGAGAGGGAACACAAGCAGGGGGAGTGAGAGAGGGAGAAGTAGGCTTCCCACTGAGTAGGAAGCCCGATGCGGGGCTTGATCCCGGTTCTCCGGGATCATGACCTGAGTGGAAGGCAGCTGCTTAACCAAATGAGCCACCCAGGCGCCCCTCCATGCACTACAGTTTTCAATACAAGTGAAACTCTTCATTTTTCCTCCATGTTTTACCTTAATACATTTACACCTACAGAAAATGGAATAGCGCGGTAATGATATCTGTCTCCGTACCAATGCAAAAACAAACTTGCTTGACTAAGAAGAGGAGAAAATTTATATTCAGATTATTGACATATAAGTATATAAAAAGCAAGACCACCATTACTTACAACTGGTTTATTACTTTCTTTTCTGAATAAATGTAGAGAGGTTGATTAATTACACACTGAAAATGTGGAACAGTTTTTTTTATACCTTTTGAATGCGATCTTTTTCACATAATTACCTGTAAAGTAAGACAAGCACCTTTGTACTTCCTTAACTATAATAAATGTTTATCTTCTAACATACTTTATATACCCTAAATACATTCATTAAATATTAAAATTTGTCATCAGAAATTCATTTTCCAATTCTAAGACTTGTAAAAGTGTAAAGGTTCAAATGTGGTACAATTTCACTATAATACTTTTCTCAGACGGTACCTCAAACACAACACATAGTCATTAAGAGCCCACAATATGCAAGGCACTATTCTAAGACTTTAAAGGAATCAGAGATAATTAAGACATTGTTCCTATTCTCTGTGGCAGTAAAACTGACACTACCTTGCTGCCACTATGAAATAAATCCTTTATGAAATGGTATGCTTGAAATACTTGAAAATAGATGCTTTCAAGAAAAAAATTAAGTGAATAATATATCAAAAGAGAAAAAAATTATGTAATACTAATTGAATAATCTATAAAATATATAGCCCCTAAGCTAAACCAGTTGCAGGTAGTTTTATAAGTGAATTGCATGCACTCATCAAAAAAAGGAAATAGATTACATGAAGAGATAATAGGAAAAAAGCTACACAGTCCATTATGGACAAATATGCTGAAAATACATTTTATAACCATGAACAGGTAGTCTTAATATTTCACCTGCAGATCTCCCCAAATGGCCCACAGGTACCCACACAGTGCTCCCTATGCTTCAACCACACACACTCCCATCCCATGGCCAGCTCCCTGGGTGTGCTCTCAGCAGCAGTACAAGTGAGTTTTATAAAACAGCTAGTGAGCAAGAACAGAAAGTCAGCTGAATCTTCAGGCCAGGAAAGACCACAAACTCAAGCCTAAACCCCATCTTTGGGAAAACAAAACAAAATAAAAACTCTCAGCCTTATCCGCTGTTAGTTCTAGAAAAGGCATATAAAACTTAAGAATTCTGCCACAAGACTGACCAAGAAGCATGAAGCAGGTGTACCCACATAAGTTCAAGACAGCCTCAGAATCTCAGCAGGGTTAACAGGAGGTATCTCTTTCCAAAGACAGTAAAGACTGGAGAAGGTAACTCCTACTTCAAATGTGAAGAAAACAATGCAAGACTTCAAAGAACACACACACAGACACACACAAAACAAGGTAGCATGATACCACCAAAGAATGACAATCTTCTAGTAACTCAACACAAAGACTTCTGCACCTTAAGATATGTTCTGTCCATGAAGATTTCAAAATAGCTGTTTTAAGGAAACTCAATGAGCTATAAAAACACACAGAAAGACAATCCAATGAAATCAAGGAAATAATACAGATAAAAAAAACAAAGTTTGACAAAGAGATCAAAGAAAGCATAAAAAAGAACCATATAAATCTGAAAATTGAAGAACACATGAATGAAATGAAAAATGCCATAGAAAGCATTACTAGCAGGCTGGATCTAGCAGAAGAAAAAATCTGTACAAGTGAATATAGAACTGTAAAATTATCCATTCACAGGAAAGCAATAGAAAAAGAGTGAAAAGAAGTGTGAAAAGCCTACTTAATCTATGAAATATATCAAAAGGACCAATTGATGACTTATTGGAGTTCCAGAGAAAAGAGAAAGAAAGGGAAAAGAAAGCTTATTTAAAGAAATAATGACCAAGAATTTCCCAAATCTGTGCAGAGATTCAGATATCCAAGTTCATGAAGCTTGTACATGACCAAACAAAATTAACTAAAAAGAAACATTGTCCAAGACACATTATGGTAAAACTGAACAAAGGCAAAGAGAGTATATTAAAAACAACAAGAGAAAAAAGTTTATAACTTTTGAAGGAACCTCTATAAGGTTATCTGCAGTTTTCTTGGCAGAAATCTTACAGGCTGGAAAAGAGTATGATATATTCAAGGGGCTGAAAGAAGAAAGACCTGCCAACCAAGAACACTTTACCTGGCAAAGCTATCCTTCATAATGAAGAAAAGATAAAGACCTCCTCAGACAAATAAAAGCTGAGGGAATTCATTACCACTGGACCTGTCTTACAAGAAATGCTAAGAACAATGCTTCAAGTTGTAATGAAAGGAAGCTAACAAATAACATAAAAACATATGAAAATATACAACACCCTAATAGAGGTAAGTATATAGTCAAATTTAGGGTCCCCCAAAACTATCCTCTATGGTACAATAATATGGTGGTGGCATGTTCACCATTTAACTTTAATATAAAGTTTAAATGATAAAGTATTGAAAATAACTATAGCTACAATAATTTGTTAACAAATACACAATATAAAAAGAGATATACAGTGACATTAAAAACATAAAAAAAGATGCAGTAAAGGGGCAGTTTTTATATGCAAATGAATTTAATTTTCCATCAACATAAAATAGACTGTTATATTTATAAAATGTTTAATGTAAGCCTCATGGTTATTGACAAATAGCAAAATCCTACAGCAGAGTCACAAAAGTAAAAATAATAGAAGCAAAGCATTCTACTACAAAAAATCATTTCATCAATCATTGAAGGATACAAAATCAACATACAGAAATCAATTGTTTCTATATACGAACAATAAAACATCTGAAAAAAATTATTAACTATTCCACTCACAATAACATTGAAATTATAAAATGCTTAGAAATAAATTTAACCGAGAAAGTAAAAAATCTTTATGATAAAAACTACAAGATTCGGGGGCACTTGGTTGGCTCAGCCATTAAGCACCTGACTGTGGCTCAGGTCATGACCCCAGGGTCCTGGGATTGAGCCCCACATCAGGCTCCTTGCTGGGCAGGAAGCCTGCTTTACCCTTTCCCACTCTCCCTGCTTGTGTTCTTACTCTCGCTGTCTCTCTCTCTCTCTGTGTGTCAAATAAATAAACAAAACCTATAAAAAAAAAACCTTCAATATTTTAATAAAAGCATAAATAAATGAAAACATTCCTTGCTCATAATTGAAAAAATTAATGCCATTAAAAATGTCCTTACTACCCAAAGAAACCTACATATTTAATGTAATTCCTATCAAAATTCCAAAGGCATTTTCCACAGGACTAGACCAAATAATCCTAAAATCTGACCTGGAATAACCAAAGTAATATTGAGAAAGCTAGAGGTATCATTTTCCCAGATTTCAAACAATACTACAAAACTATAGCTCCAAACAGTTTAGTACTGGCACAAAAATAGGAACATTGAACAAAGATTCCAGAAATAAGTTCACATATATATGATAAATTAATCTACAAAAAAGGAGACAATAACATACAATGGGGAATGCAATCTCTTAAATGGCACTGGGAAAACTGGACAACCATGTGCAAAAAAATGAAACTGTACCACTATCTCACACACTATATAAATTTAGCTCAAAATGGAATAAAGACTTGAATGTAATACCTAAAACTATAAAGCTCCTACAAGAAAACATGAGTAGTAAATAACTTTATCTTTGGTATTAGTAAAAATTTTTTTGACCTGACTCCATCAGCAAGTACAACAAAAGCAAAAATAAACTATCGGAACTTTATCAAACTAAGGCTTTTGTGCAGCAAAGGAAACCATCAACAAAATGAAAATGCAACCTACTGAATGGGAAAAAAATAATTACAAATGATATATCGGCTGGTAGCTAATATCCAAAATATATTAAGAACTCAAACAAATCAGTATCAAAAGAAAAACAGTCCAGTAAAAGAAAGGACAGATCTGAAAAGATATTTTTCCAAAGAAGACATAGAGATGCCCAAAAAAATGAAAAGATGCTCAACATCATTATCTTCAGGGAGATACAAAACAAAACAAAAAGCACAATGAAACATCACCTCACATCTTGTCAGAATGGCTAAAATCAAAAAGATAAAACAGAAGTGTTGGCAAAAAGAGAACCCTTGTACCCTGTCAGTGGGAATGTAAATGGGTGCAGCCATTATGGAAAACAATATGTAGATTCCTCAAAAAATTAAAAACAGAACTACTGTATGATCGAGCAATTCCATTTATAGGTATTCATTTGAAGAAAATGAAAACACTAACTGGAAAAATATATGTATGTTCACTGAAGCCTTATTTATAATAGCCAAGATATGGAAGCAACCTAAATGTCCAGCAATAGATGAGTGGATAAAGTTATGGTATGTATGCAAGATAGAATATTAGCTAGACAGCAAAAAGAATGAAATCTTGCCATTTGCGGCAATACGGATAGACCCTGAAGGTTTTAAACAGGCGAACTGGGGAAATAACTCAGAGAAAAACAAAAATATTTCACTCACATGTGAAATCTAAAAAACAAACAAATCATACAAGACAAAACCTAGATTCCTAGAGAACAGATTAATGGTTGCCAGTGGAGAAGAGATTGACGGTTGGGAGGGAAATAGGTGAAAAGGTATAAACTCCCAGTTATAAAACAAGTAAGTCATGGGGATGTATTGTATATCATGGGGAATATAGTCATTAATATTGTGTTAACTTTTATGATGACAGTCAGTAATGAGATGCGTTACAGTGATCTTTTTGCAATATATATGTCAAATCACTGTGTTCTACACCTGAAACCAATATGATAATGTATTTCAGTTACACTTCAATTTAAAAAAGTTATTTATACTGTTCTTGTCAAATACTCATGCATTTGGAATTATTGCAAAATAAAACATTGGCATTTTAAAAAGGAGAATATGACTAAATATTTCTTAAGGTAACACTCATAATATTGTATAGATGGCAGTTAAGATATAGGAAGGGGGACATGAACTGAGAAAATTATCCAAAAACAATTATTTTTCCTTTAAACTGTTCATATGGGGCACCTGGGTGGCTCAGTTGGTTGAGCGACTGCCTTCAGCTCAGGTCATGATCCCGGAGACCTGGGATCGAACCCCACATCGGGCTCCCTGCTTGATGGGAAGCCTGCTTCTCCCTCTCTCACTCCCTCTGCTTGTGTTCCATCTCTTGCTGTGTTTCTCTCTGTCAAATAAATAAATATTTTTAAAAATAATAATAAATGAATAAATAAATAAACTGTTCATATAATATAATGATCTAGTTTTTAAATAGGATGTTACATTCTTACTATTTTTTATTATATGGTAAATAATGTGGTTTCATATTATATAGATTATTTTGTATATTTCAGATATCACATTGAAAAATCTTCTAAGATATGTCCCCCTAAAGTCTACACTGAGTTACGTAAATATAAGAATGCAGAATCCCAAACAAAATTAATTAACAATATCCTTCCAAAAAAACACAATGATTTCAACTTTTAAAATCACTTTAAGTATCCCTAGCTTTTTATTTGAATTGGTCATTTTGGATCTTTTATAAAATACAATTCCACCCAAAAGGAAGATAAACATATTAGAGGAAGGGTTTTCAATTACTATTTTAAAAAGTAACTAATTATCAGTGACTTCTGAAAATGACAAAATATTAAGCAAATAAATGGTATCAATGTCTAATAAACAACATGAAATTTAAGTACATGCACAAAAAAAACCCACATTTCAGTAACAAAAGAACACCATTTTTAAGGAATTTGATATTTCCTAAAGAATCAAAATAGAATTCATCAAAAAATATAACCATGTTGAATTGCCCCATACTTGTTTTATGATGTAGTATTAATCTTAATCACCAGAACATAAATATAAGAGCAAGTCATATTTTGTACTGTTTGTCTCCAGCACCTAGAACAATCTGAGCAGATGTTCAATATCAGTTCTGAATGAATAAATGGATCACATCTGGAGATGATGCACTATAATATTTTTAATGCTTAGGACACCTAAATAGTGGTAAGTCTGCTCCAGCCACCAAAATATACTGTGCTATATTTCAAATCTCAATAAAAAAATACTGAAAAGTTTCCCTTTACCATTTACAAAATTAACAGAATTATGTGAGTGAAAAATAATTCCACTTTTCATGGCCTCTAGTCAATAGTTTTCCCATCTTTGTTCTTTTTAAAATTAAGCATTAGCCCATATAGAAGCATAAACCAGAAAGACCTGAATTTGATATGTTCATTCTTGTCATGGATCAGACATAACATGAGTGCCTTTGAGGAAAAGAAATTAAGTTGCAAGGTGCTGTCGTAGTGGATTGTGGGAAGAGTGGAGAAGGACAAAGAGGCAGGAGATTTTTAATCATAGGCTTTAATTTAAATCAGAAATTTCTGCTGAGAATTCCTTTGATAATTGCTTCTAATTTCTCTATCATTTGTCTTCTATGTTTTTAGCTATGTTCACTATGGGGAAGATTTTAAATTTAAAATAATTGTGCATACTGAATTCTCTATTGCCTCAATTTTCATTTCATTATATTCCTTTAATATTATAATGAACAATGTATTCTCATGCATCCAGTTATTAAGGAACATTTGACTAGTCAAATACAACTTTAGAAACCTTACATTCTATTATTTTGGTATTCTATTTTAATGCAGTCTTATAGCTTTTATTGTTTTTATTTTACCAGTTTTCAGATCTAATTAATTCTGCCAGCACAATAGCTTGTTAAAATGCTCTGAGATGGTAAACAGTGGAGATGTCTGCTGTATATGTATATACACAAACGGTTTGATTATTTTAAGTAAAGTGATTGGATGTTAATTGCTTAAAATGAGTAAATTCATTCAAAACAGTTAAATCTGCTGTGTGCATAAAAAACCTGCAAGATCAAAATAAAAATATTAGAAGCACCATATACTGCTACTTCCTCCTAATAATAGTCAAAAACAAGCAATGCATTTTATATGGTATCCAGAAGGACTGTCATTCAGTCTCTAGTTATAAGCAATCATACCTTATTTCTAGACAGTTTATTAATATTTGCTATCTATTGTTTGAGGATATAAGTTTGGCCTAAATGAAAACCGGCTCATAAAAGGCAGATGTCAGTGTCTAGGCTGACACATTAGATCTATATAAAGTGACCAGACATCTACGTTCCTTTTTTCTTGTTTTTACCACCCATCAAGTGCTGTATCTTCCCTTGACAGCATAAACTGGAGGTTGCACACATGACTTCCACTCACATCCCAGCGGAAGAACTTTGTCCATGGGCACACCTGGCTGCAAGGGGGGCTGCCAAGCAGTGTTTTTTCTAAGCAAGTGTAGTTAGCCCAACTAAAACTTGAGAGAATAAGCAGTAATCTCTACCAAAAGAGGTAAACACAATGAAAGCTCATGGGTATATAAAATTACTGTACACTTTAGAAAAATATTAATGTTTACAGTTTTCGGTATCTGACTCAGAATTTAGAGCCTTCACCGTAAGTGGTCATAACTGAATTTCAAAAAGGAAGTAATAATCAGGGAACATATTAATGTTTTCAACATGATTTTGACTATTGCTCAAAGTAATACTAATCCAAATGGTAGTCAAACTTTATTAGAATGTGTCATCCACAAAAAATTATTAAAACATAGTGATATGTTTCTGCTTTCTTACATTTGCTTTCCTGTGTTGGACACTGATAATCACCCAGTATCCTTTCTTCCCTTCTCCTCTTTCCTAAATAATCCCTGTTTAATTCAAGTATTCACAGAGAAAGCCTCTCTCTCTCTATCTCTCTTTCTGTCATACATACACACACACACACACACACACACACACACACACAGGACAAGAACAAAAAAAAAAATAGCAGCTACTTCACAATCATAAAGAAAACCAACGTGTAAAGCCATTGTTTTAGGCAGCAGAGTGGAAAGGCTAAAAGAACCTGGATCCTTGATGAGAAGATTGAGCTGCTGAATCAATCTACTTTGATGCCATCCATCATAAGTAATACATTTTCTTATTTTTAAGTAGGCTTAAGTCAATTTTTCAATCCCTTGTTCCAAAAAGCATCCTAACCAATGTGTGTTCCTAAATAATGCTCTTTACCACTTATAAAAACATTGAGCAATATGAGTTCTAGAATAAACGCAACTCTAGAAGACAAAATTTTAAAACCACAAATTGTCACATTTTCATGCAACAATCTCATATATATTCTAAATAAGTGTAGATAGGACTAAAATGATACAATTTAAGTTTTAGATGATCTAAACAAAACACTGTAATTTTTCAAAGCATTTTAGATGCTTTGAATTCAATCAGAATTCACTGAAATCTGTTTAATTTCTCATCTAATCATGTATTAATGTGACCCTCTGAATTTAAGTTTTGTATAGAAACATAGCTATTAAATCAAGGACAGCACTAAAAAACCAAGTGTTTTTCTCCTAAGATATGTCTACCAATGTATTTTCTTTTAAGGTTTTTTTTTTTTTTCATTAGGTTTATCTTCCGCAAGAAGAATCCTGGAAGATTATCTATTTTCACAGGCCAGCAGTGCTGAATTATTTAAATGGAACTTCAAACATTCTCACTTTGCAGTAGGAATTGTCCTTAAAGGATCTTATTATAGTTACATTCTATTGCAAACAAGCATTTATTTCCTTGACGGAAAGAAGAAACAATTGTATACTATTGGACTGTTTTTTTTTTTCCTCAGCCTTCTTTCTTTTATGTGATTACTATTCATGACTTATTTACAATTTATTATGCTTTGTACCACAAGACACATCATTATTAATTGTCAGTCCTATTTAAGATTTTGAAAGAAAGTGAAAGAGATAGATGTTTTAGACCTCTGAATAAGAAGTGAAGTAATATTAATATGTGGCTAAACGTTTGCCACTTGAATAAAACAGATGATCTGATGATTTCTAAAGGGAACACATTCTGGGCTGAGATAATGTTAACATAACTAGCTCCTCAAAGAATAAAAATAAACATAGACGGGCTACTTATAACTACCCCCCCAACATAGTTCTCAGTTCACAGCAATTTACCAGAAATTTACCAGAAATTCCCTACTTGTTAAAAGCAAAAGATAAAAAACATTGATACATTCTAGCACACATGCTAGCAAATCATATGACTGAACTACAGTCTCAGATTGAAACAAAAGACAAAGTTAATAGCACAGCTTCCTGGTTTTACAAAAGATAAAAAAATAGAAATTGTAGGTGTGGATGATGGAGAAAATGATACATTTGTTGGAACACACACTGGAAAGGTGAATTTTTTCCTTAGTAAACTCCTAAATAAATAAGGACATAATACATTTCACATAATTTAGTAATGCTTTCAGAAATCATCATGACAAAATGCCAATATTACAGTTGGTTAAGGGCATAAAACCAGAATAAAACCTCGGACCTACCACATACTGATTGTGTGCCTTTAAGCAAATTAATGAGCATCTCTAGTCCTCAGTTTCCTCACCTGCAAGATGGGGATAATGATAATAATAGCAAATAGTTCACAGGGTTGTTCCAAAGATTAAAAAGTAAGTATAGGTAATTAGAGCAGTACATGTACTCAAAAAATATAAACTATTATTAGTAACTTCATACAAAAGAAAATTGTCAATTTATTCTGTATATGTAAGAAATGTTAACTAAAAGCACTTTTATGTTTCTCTATTTCAACTTTCAGTGCTCATACAAGTACATAATGACATGTGATTCCATTTGACAGCCTATTGAGAGCAAAATATAAACCTGCAGTCTGTTTCCTTACTTATCTACATATTGATATTGATTTTTTTCCAGTATATTCTTTTAAATAATGAATATACTTGTTATATTCACAAAGTATAAATACCTCAAAAATCAAAAAAGCCTTCTTTTAAATATATTTGTTACATTTAACATATTCCAACCACTTATTTGGCACATTATCTAAGATAAAAATAATAATATTTACTAGATATTTCAACTAGTATATTAAGTATTTTATTTTCACTTAGTTCAGTTTCTTATTCTTTATTCTTTAATTTTTATTAAGATTTTATTTATTTATTTGACAGAGAGAGAGAGATCACAAGCAGGCGGAGAGGCAGGCAGAGAGAGAGGAGGAAGCAGGCTCCCTGCCGAGCAGAGAACCCGATGCAGGGCTCAATCCCAGGACCCTGACAAAAGCAGAGTCTTTAACCCACTGAAGCACCCAGGTGCCCTCTTTTAATTTTTTTTTTTTTTTAGAGAGAAAGTGTGGGGAGGGTAGTGGGGCAGAAGAAAAGAGAAAGAGAGAGAATTTTAACGCAGGCTCCACACCAAGCGTGGAGCCAGACATGGGACTCAATCTCACAACCCTGAGATCATGACCTGAGCCAAAATCAACAGTCAGATGCTTAACCAACTGAGCCACACAGGCACTCCCAGATTATTTGGTTTTGTTTTTTTGGTTTGTTTTTTGTTTGTTTGTTTGTTTTGTTTTGTTTTAGATTTTATTTATTTATTTGAGAGGGAGAGAGACATTGCACAAGCAGAGGGAGGGGCAGAAGGCAGAAGGAGAGAGAAAATTAGACTCCCTGCTGAGCAGAAAGCCCAAAATGGGGCTTGATCCCAGGACCCTGAGATCACAACCTAAGCCTAAGGCAGACGCTTAACAAATTGAATCTCCCAGGTGCCCCTTCCAGATTGTTTTTAAGTAACAACTATTTCTCTTTGACCTAAGGAAACAAAATTCATTTACTTTAATCACATTGCTCCCAAATCAATCTGCTTCCCAAATTATAAATACTGAGGTGCCAGAATATTTCCATATAGCATGTGTTACTTTGCATTTAGAAGTCAAACATTGTTCATAACCATCAAATAGTTATTACATACAAGCCAGATTCAAGGCATCTCTTGGGTTGAAGGTAAATAAGCCAAAGAACTTTAAAACTGGAAGGACCTCATACTGTGTTGGACAACTCCCTGTTTTCATTGGCAAAGAACCTGGTGCCCATAAAATGACTCAAGACAAGAGAGAAGCTAAAGGTCACTGGCTTTGACCAAGCAGAATTTTCAGATCCCTGTTCATTATATTCTACTGCTTAATATTTGCAGAGATCCCATCCTCAGGTTATAGCCAAGTAACTAGAACAGCAAATGGATTAGAGTCTAAAGGCATTGTTATGGCCTTTTATAAAGTTGTACTGAAACCTACAGAAAGTCCTGTCTTCGATTCCACTAAAGATACAGTGCTATTAATGGATCAAAAAAATGGTGATATCCATAGTCCTATCTAAAGTTTGTGATAGAATCATTATGTTATCCTGATTAAAGAAATTGCTCTCCTTTGGTCAATCTGTCCTAGCTATTATCTGAGAACATGTAATCAAAAAGTGCTGGATGACATGTTCTAACAAGAAAAAAAGCAGTTATGAGTTATTAGAAGACGGGTGGTTGAAAAAAAAAGTAAGAAAAAAACAAACTGAAATAAGATATTCTTGAATCCTGACATATCTCTTGGAAGACACAATTTTAATCTTTTAATCAATCAGAATATTTGTATTATCTATTTTCATTTTACTTTACACACCATGACAATTAAAGAAATATCTTTCCTGAAGAGTAAAGAGAAGGGTGAAGCATCTACCTAATGAATCCTATCTGTGTAGAGACCAAACCCTAGAATTCAATAGGAAATTTCACTTATTTTTCAATTGCTATTTTTAAGCTGAATGTTCTGATTAATTGCCTTGATATCCAATTCTCTTTGTTAATATAAATTCAACCACAGAAAGGCCAGTAATTAAGGAACACTTAAAATAGAGAGAATTTCCATACCTCCTTGACTCCTCTTTGACAAAATTGTTTTTTGCTATTTCTTAAGACCCATTTGTATGTATCACTGTAATTGGTGAAAATAACACACACACTTACATACAAATTTGGCAGAATACGAATGTTTCGCACAACTCCTTTGTTACTCTCCTTTCTCTTTACCAGATGGTATACTATCTCTTCCTTCCTGGAATGTTTTAAAATTTATGCCCTTTGGTTCAAGGAAAAATAGATAATATCTCTGTTGGTAATAATTCAGATTCTAGTTTTAATGGTAACCAATGTCAAATATAAAAAAATAAAGGGAAAGTAGAGTTTAAGAGACTATGTGGATTGGAAATTCCTCCAAATGTGAAATAAGAGAGGTCTGGAGATCCAGAGCAGTGAGGAAACTCACCTGGAAAAATTCTTGAGAGGAAGACTATGAGACCCAAGAGAGGAACAGCTGTGCGGTCCATCTAAGAAGTTTGTATGAAGGCACAAATCAGCCAAGTGAGCTGATACTGGGATGACCAATGTTCTGTGACCTAAGAAAAACACAGAGGCAGCAATAAGCTGATAGACCTAAAACATCCACTTAATGGTAATCAGTATTGATGGATGATTAATGACTTGCAATTCTCCTCCTACCTCAAAACCGTGGCACAATTCTCACTGAAGCTTGAGAAGGGAAAACTGTTTCACTGTTGACCAAGTGGTCAATAGAATATGACATGAGTGCAGTCAAGCTTAAAAGGCAGGTAAGTGACAGGGAAGAGACTAGTGCAATATTCAGGTTTGCTGAAAACAGATAATAGGTATACCAGACCAAGTGGTACTATATCACTTATAGCAAGAAAGGAGAGAAAGTGTACACAAGATCCATTTCTGGGGCTCCTGGGTGGCTCAGTCGTTAAGCAGCTGCCTTTAGCTCAGGTCATGGTCCTGGAGTCCCAGGATCAAGCCCCGCATCAGGCTCCTTGCTCAGCAGGAAGCTTGCTTCTCCCTCTCTCACTCCCACTGCTTGTGTTCCCTCTCTGGCTGTGTTTCTATCAAATAAATAAAATCTTTAAAAAAAAATCAATTTCCTTGCTGTGGACCACCCTGGTCCTGGTCCAACAAATCCTTTCCATAGGCATCATAAGCAATGTGATTGCATGAACCCCAATTTTTGCTGCAGTATAAGGACCCCAACCTCTCCCCTATTGGGTCTGACATACAGAAAGTAACAGGTGTGCTTATAGGCCATTGAATCATGTCTTTTTTTTTTTAAAGATTTTCTTTATTTTGAGAGAGACTGCACAAGCGGGGGAGTGGGTGAGGGAAGAGCAGACTCCCCACTGAGCAGGAAGCCTAGAGAGGGATTCGATCCCAGGACCCCGGCATCATGACCCAAGCTTAAAGCAGACACTTAACTGACTGAGCCACCCAAGCACCTCTGAAACATGTCTTTAAACAGAGCAAAGGAGTACACAATGAGTCTGACACAGGAAAAGATATTCCCACCTAAGATGACAAGCCCAGCAAGGCACTGTGGGCTCCCTGTCTCTTGGTACTCTAGGGAAGTACTCTAGGCCCAAGGCCTATTCTTAGGCAGCCAAACTGGGATTGAAAGACTGCATGCAGGGGACTGCCTTTCCTAATAGGTTTTAAGAAGCATAGCTACATCATGACATCATCAATTTAACTGCTTTTTAAAAAAGATTTTATTTATTTATTTATTTATTTATTTATTTATTTGAGAGAGAGAGAGAGAGAGAGAGAGAGAGAGAGAGCACAAGCAGAGGGAGTGATAGAGGGAGAAGCAGGCACTGCGCTGAATGGGGAGCCCAGTGCAGGGCTGAGTCCCAGGACCCTACGATCATGACCTGAGCCGAAGCCAGATGCTTAGCCAACTCAGCCACCCAGGTACCCCAATTTAACAAGCTTTTTAAGTAAATATATGTGATATCTCCTGCAGAAATTAAAACCTCCCCAACACACATTCAGAGGCCACTGACAACAGCAACAAAATGATTCTCTCCTCCATGTTCTGTGTCTGCTCTAACTCCTTTTTCTCTATAACCTCTATGATCCATTAAAATTTAAAAAGCCATCCTGAGGGGCACCCGGGTGGCTCAGTTGGTTAAGCGACTGCCTTCGGCTTGGGTCATGATCCCTCCGGGATCGAGCCCCACATCGGGTTGCCTGCTCAGCGGGAAGCCTGCTTCTCCCTCTCTCACTCCCCCTGCTTGTGTTCCCTCTCTCGCTGTGTTTCTCTGTCAAATAAATAAAATCTTTAAAAAAAAAAAAAAAGCCATCCTGGTTTCCTAGCTTCACCAAACTTCCATCCAGTTTTTGCTCGTGTCCATGGTTAACCTCTAGTGAAACATGATGACCATCTACCTATATCTTACCTCTTTCACCATCCTTAACATCCTCACTACTTCTTACTACTTCTAGTCACTTCCTCTCACTAAATTCTCACTACTTCTCAACATCTTCCAGTATGCTTCACTGGATAAGTGATAGTGAAAACCAATAACTCAAAAACTACAGGTTTTCCCCACTCTCTGAGAGTAGAGTTCTCCTATGAAAGCCTTCATTAGCTGAAACCACATAAAATGAAGAAGCAATCACCACTGCATAAAAATGAAAATTCTCTTCACATTTCTTTTGGGTTAGTGCAAATAGGCATTAATTCAGGTCTTTTGTAGAGTGAACTTTAGGAAAGCAAGGGAAACCTATGTTTGTGTTTATGCAAAAAACTGATTGATTATGTATGTCCACATATTCTAGTAATATTTTACTTAATATCAGTGACTCTTTTGGTCTATCTCTTTTTCTTATTCTTCCTTCTTCATCATCCCATTCCAATTTCCTGACTTTCCAAATGTACTCCTGCACACACAGAGCCCTGTACCTAAACAAACATGCATGTACATGAACACACACAGTCAGCTCATCCACTTTGAATGACTTACAATGACTATTTTTATGGAGAAAAAATTTAAGACCAATTACAAATAATAATAGTGTCTTTAAACACATGATATAGGTTCAAAATTTCACATCATTATATAGCCCTCCAGCACAGATGGCTTGGTTGATGACCCTCGGAAAATAAATGGTTAAACTACTGGTAGTTTAAAAATAGTTGTTTGCTATTTTATTGTGGCTATGATAATTATTTGGAGAGATGACTCATGCTGGTGCCAGTTACTGGTTATCAATAATTGATCTCCTTTGGGCTCTAAGGGATTAACCACTTTTTTACTTCCTCTTCATCATTTATCTTGAACTCTTTTGCTCTACATTTTCTTCACACACATGCATTCATAAGTCCTCTTTCTATCACAGGCAATATTAATCATACAAGAACAGAAATCTTGTCATTAAAGCCCTGAGGCTCATTAGGGAAGTTTAAGTTACTCTAACACTTCCCTGATATTGTTGTACCCATGTAGTCAAGAGTGCTGACTTTCCTGCCAGTTAATTGTCTTACATGAGCTGACCTAAAGACCAAAGTGCATTTTCTATGCTGAGTAGAAGATGGAATTGTAGCTGTTTTTACTAAAGCAACTAATTAAAAAGTTCTCTGCCAAAGCATAATTCTTCCTTTAGCGTGATTACATTAGCACATGCTTGTAAGCTTGTTACAGATATGCTTCATTTTATAGAACTGATGCATTTCTGGAAAGTAAAGGACATTTGGAACCCATTTGAGGTGAAGATATCAAGCTAAAGGAAACCTATGCAAAATAATCTGCTAAATGAAATATTCTGAGGTATACAGCTATTTTCTAACGGATAGATTTTCTTATAAAGTCATTGTGGGGACGCAAAAATAATATTATACTAAGCTGAAAAAGTCTTGGCAAGACAAAGACTGCAGAAAGGAAAGGAAAAAGCAAAGAGTCAAAAGAAATACGACAGATAGATTTGGCAATGTCTGAATGTGGGCAGTAAAAGGAGAAAGTCTCACCTTCAGAAAGCAAGCCCACTGAAGACTGCTTGTCAAGGAATTTCAGAAATCATCTAAAGCAACAGTGAACAATTAAGGAAGCTGTTTAAGAAAGAGGAAGAAGACTCTTAGGTAGTGTACCCAAGTGGAAAGTATATACATAAAAGATTTCCTCTTTCACTGAGTCAATGCAGTAGAAAAGGCATTCATGAAATTAACTAAAGTGAGTATCAGTGTTAAGATTCTAAGGCTTTCAAACTAAAGAGTAAATAGCATGACAAATGTGAATTTTTTTAAGTTGCAGGGCAACCACTGGATTAAACAAGCTAAACAAGTATGATTTTCTTGCTAGCCTTTACTTTTTAAGTATTGTAGCTTAAATGATAAATCTTCAAGAATATTTTCCAAATTTAAGCCACAGAAATTTTTGCTACAATTATTTCCAAGAACTAAAGATCAGAGCAGCATAAATTGTCATAAAGTTATACTAAAATCCAAACAAAAATTATACTAAAAATTACATAAGGAGACAGGAAATACTTAGGTCTCAGCAGTTGATTAAATTTGATTTAAAATATCACGATTTTGAGTATTCATGTGGAACTGAACACAGTTCAGTGTGGAATAATGTCTGCTTTTGACAAACCTATGAAGAGAAGAAGGTACTGTGTGCCAACTTGAAAAATAATGGGCTTTGCATTAAGAAATATGTAGACAGTGTCTTCCTCCTGACTGGTCTTTGGTGTGTTCTCTCTTCGAGGTGCCAGTGGTAAGATGTCTTTAGGAAATGTTTAAATTGGGCATCCTGCCCCCAACTTCAAAGCCATGGTTGTTATGCCAGATGGCCAGTCCCCCAAAAACATTAGCCTATCTGACTACAAAGGGAAATATCCTGTGGTCTTCATCTACCATCTTCATCTCACCTTTATGTGTCCCATAGTGATCATTGCTCTCGATGACGGGGCAGAAGAATTTAAGAAACCTAACTGCCAAGTGATTGGTGCTTCTGTGGATTCTCATTTCTATTGCCTTTCTATTGCCGTGATCTATAGATCAACACACTCAAGAAACAAGGAGTACTGGAACCCATGAACTCCTTTGGTATCAGACCCCAAACATACCATCACTCAGGACTATGCACTCTTCGGCTGAAGGAGACATCTTGTTCAGGGACTTCTTTACCATTGAAGATAAAGGCATCCTTCAGCAAATCACTCTGAATGTCCTCCTGGTGGGCCAGTCTGTGGCTGAGACTCTAAGAATTCCAGTTAACTGAGAAGCATAGGGAAGTGTGCCCAGCTGGCTGAAAGCCTGGCAGTGGTATCATCAAGCCTGATGTCCACAAGAGCAAAGAATATTTCTCCAAGCAGAAGTGACCACTAGGCCATTTTCGGGCCAGACTGCAGAGGGCAGCCATGAAGACAGAAGATCTTTTATACAATTGTCATGCTTAAAATACACAACTTCAGACTCAGTGCAGATGTGGTATAGGATAGCCTTTCCTGCAGGGCCTGAGAAGGCCAGCTTTCTTCCTCTAAGGAGAATGGCCTGAGCTGTTCTGTGGAGCAGGTCAACTGATACATAGAGTCATGGGGCATCCCTTTTGATTTTCTGTTGTTTCTACTAAATTTGAACGGAGAAAAAAAATAAAGTATAGATAAATGAATTCTATGTGACTGTTTGACATCCTTCAGATTACAACTTGGATGAATGCATGTAGTCACAAACTTCTATAGGCTTGGGCATGAAAAACAAACAAAAGATAGAAAAGGTCTAACTCCCAAGGGTTGCTAAACTATTGTAGTTTCCTTAGCACATCCCAAATTCACATAGCTTATAAAATGTTCTTCACTATTTATATACACTGTTGTTTCATACAACATAGAAATTTCTGTATCAGAGTACATAAGCTAAGTTATAAAAGCTCCAAACTTTTCAATTATCATCTGTAGATAGGATCCTATTGCAACAAACATATAACCAATATGAGCTGTGGTCTTAGGTCAGATTTTTACTTAAAACTCAGATTTTGATTTAAACACCTGAGTGGGTTGTGAACAAGTGAAATTTGAGGGGAGAGGATGAGGAGTTGAGGATTTTAGTTTTTCCATATGATACATTTAGGTGAAGAGTTTCAGTAAGCAACTGAACATTCACATCTGAAGTACAAAAATAAGTTGACCAAAGGTAAAGTTTTGGGTTTAATTAACAAATGATAGAAACTGAGGTCAATGATGTAATGAAGATCATTCAGATGGGTTGTTCAGATGGACAGTATGGAGTAATATGATAAAAAGTCTAGGTGGAGAAAACACCTTAAAGAAAAAAAACCTCATTAGTTAATACTTAGCCAGAGAAGAACAAGGATTCCTTACAGAATGACAATTTAACAAAGGCTATTTTATATGAAAGTGCATCATACTATTACCTTTCATTTTGAGTTTATTTTCTCAGTCCTTGCAAATCACACACACACACACACACACACACACACACAGAGAGAGAGAGAGAGAGAGAGAGAGAGAGAGAGAGAGAGAGTTCATAACTGTGGTGAGGGTATAATAATATCATAATAGCAAAAAATGTTTGTGAAATAGTTACTATATGCCAGGCAATGTGCTAAGTGTTTTATATGCATTAAATCATTTTAATCTTCATAACAGGCTATTCTAGTATTTGTTGTCATTAATAAGCCAAACCAAAACTTGGTGTTTTAAATCAACAGCCATTTATTACATTTCATAATTAATGAAATCGGGTTAAAAAATCAGATAGGGTTAGAATTGGTGATACTTATCCTCCACATGGAGTCAGCTGAGATCACTATATGGTATCCAGTTGAGAGATGGGCAGTTCTAAACGGTGCCATAGGCTTAACATACGTCAGGTGTCTTGGCTGGAATGGCTGGAAAGCTGAGTTCAGCTTGTACTGGTAGCCAGAATGCCTACACGTGGTGTCTCCAGCGTGGCTGTCTAAGGGTAGTCAATACCTTATATGATTGGCTAAGGACTCTGAGAGACAGTTTTCCAAGAGCAAGAATTCAAAAAGGGATAAGCAAAAGTTGCAGAGCATTAGATCTAACCTCAAAAGTCCCAGAAACTCACTTCCATTGCAGTCTATTCATTAAGGGCCCCACAAAGCCAACTCACACTCAAAGAGATAAAAATTGGACTTCACTTCTCAAAGGGGTAGGGGTAGAAAAAGGGAAGGAGTAGAAAAGAATTTATAGCCATCTTTAATCTATCACAGAGCCCTGTACGATAAATATGACTACCATTCTCTATTATAGATGAGAAAACTGATTTCTCTGTGGTTAATAAATTGCCACAATTCCACTTCTGGTAAGTAGTTAAACCAGTAATTTAAAAACAGCAGTCTTAACTCCAGTGCCTTAGCCTTTAAGGGCCTTAGCTGTTAACAGCTGTTCTAGAAATGACTGATTATGTATCATATTTGAGGAGCTCTTTTGGTTGTCAGTCATCAGATCTAAAATAAGTAATGAAATTAGGGGTGCCTGAGTGGCTCACTGGGTTCAGTGTCTGCCTTAGGTTCTGGTCATGATCCCTGGGTCCTGGGATCAAGCCCTGCATCAGGCTCCCTACTCAGCAGGGGGTCTGCTTCTCCTCCTTCTCCCTCTGCTCCTTATTTTGTGCTCTCTCTCGAGCTCTCTCTCCCTAATAAATAAAATCTTTTTTAAAAAATAGTGAAACTACAAAATCTTTTGTAATTTGAGAGGCGCAAAGTAAATTTTTAAAAATATTTTTGTGTACAGAGCATTCATAGATTTAGGAGAGAATACAAGATGTACCAATATATAGCCCTTAAGTTTATATTTCAGTGGGGAGAATAAAAGTAACAACCTTAATACAAAATTATTAATGCATATTGTGAAGCAATTGCTGTAGAATAGCTATGGCCATTCAGAGGTGGAAAATAGACTGATTTGCACTGACATTTTACATAGAATATGTTATCTGCCATGACTACACTTCCAATCCACCATGAAGCTGCATGAACACCTTTCAAGGTTCAACCTCAAATATCAGGTCCTCCTGAAGGCAATCCTCAATCTCCAAACTCTGTACAACTCTCTTCCCTTTGCACCTCTATTATATATTGTTTACATTTATCTCAGGATACTCGCCTTACCCCACTTAATATTATAGTTATATTCACACCTGTCTCATCTCTCTTCTGTTAACCAGACCATTTGCTGTATTCATCTCTGGCTCTTCTTTAGCATATAGCATTTAAGAAATGAATCAATAATTTTTAATGCTGAATTTTATTCTATTAAGGAAGTAGTGAATATCCATTTAATATTTATCTATTGCTTACTATATGCAATAGAAACTCAGCATAGAAATGTTAATAAAACATAGCCCATAGGAGCTCCTGGCTGGCTCAGTCCTTAAGTGTCTGCCTTCAGCTCAGGTCATGATCCCCCGGTCCCGGGATTGAGCCCCGTGTCGAGCTCCCTACTCCGTGGGAAGCTTGCTTCTCCCTCTCCCACTTCCCCTGCTTGTGTTCCCTCTCTAGCTGTGTTTCTCTCTGTCAAATAAATAAAATCTTAAAAAAAAAAAGAAAAACATGGCCCATCACTTTACAAGAGTTGACAATGTAGTTACAGGTAACATCTAAATCTAAAATTAGAGTTCAAGAATTCACACAGGGCAGTTACTGGCAATGATGACAATGTATTGAATTCAATTTAAAGTGAGAGAATTACCCAACACAAATGTTAGTTAAATTTTCTTTCTTTCTTTCTTTCTTTCTTCTTTCTTTCTTTCTTTCTTTCTTTCTTTTTTTACTATTTACAAAAACCTAAACATTCAGAAGATCTCAAAACAAGCAGGTACTATTTTTTGTCCAGTTGGGGGGAAAGCTCTTCCCTCATCATCAAGCCATCTTATCTGTAATTTCTTATAATCTCAGGGCTGAAAATAAATGTTAACATTTGACTGATAAGCTCAGAATATTCACAATACAGCAATACCCTCACTGGATGTAAAACTCACATAAAAAATATAACCTTTAGAAGATGGTGGAAGAGTAGGAGACCTAGATATCACCAGGTCCCAGGAGTTCAGCTAGATAGTTATCAAACCAGACAGAACACCTACAAACTCAACAGGATATTGAAGAGAAGAGCAGCAATTCTAGGAACAGAAAAAGCAACCACCTTTTGGAAGGTAGGATGCACTGGAGAAGTGAATCAGAGGGGACATGTGGGAAGACAGACCGCAGGAGGAGGGACTGGCTCCCGGCCAGCAGAACAGCAGCACAGCACAAAATTGGAAACTTTAGGGCGCCTGGGTGGCTCAGTAGGTTAAAGCCCTGCCTTTGGCTCAGGTCATACTCTTAGGGTCCTGGGATCGAGACCCGCATAGGGCTCTCTGCTCAGAGGGAGCCTGCTTCTTCCCCTCTCTCTCTCTGCTTGCCTCTCTGCCTACTTGTGATCTATCAAATAAATAAATAAAATCTTTTAAAAAAATTGGAACCTTTAGAAGTCTGCTCCACTGAAGGACATCACACCAGGGGCTAAGCTGGGGGGGGAGGACTCATTGGGACAGCGTGGTCTCAGGACCCACGGGGTCACAGAAGGACCCGGGGTGCCTGGACAAGGCAGAGCTCCCAGGTATCAGAGTGGGGAAGCCAGCTGCAAGGATGGAGCCAAGGAGTGGGCTCTCAGCATAAGCTTACCTTACACCATGAGTTGAGGCAGTCAGGACACTGCTCTTCAAGCAGGGACCCCGTGGGTGGAAGATCCAGGGAGAAGCCCTCCTTCCTCCACCAGGAGGAGAGGCACAGGAACATGCTGCAGGAATCTGCTGGGCTTGGAGACTCCAAATGGGGCTGAGTGCCAGAGATAGAAATGCTCCAGGCTGGCTGAGCATGGAGTGCAGGCTGGAACCCAGGGAAAGAGGCGTGACTTATTGCTTTTCTCTAGGGGAGCACTGAGGAATGGGGCCCTAAGCTTTTGGCTCCTCTGGGCTGGAGACTGGGAGGCCACCATCTTCATTCCCATCCTCCAAAGCTGTACGGAAAGCGTTCAGGGAACAAAAGCTACAAGAGCGAACCTGAGCACATTTCTTAGCCTGGCCCCTGGCAAGGGAGGGGCAGTTCCACCTCGGGCAAAGACATTTGAGAATCACTGCGACAGGCCCCTCACCCAGTAGATCAGCGAGAACATCCAGCCAAGACCAAGTTCACTGATAAATTACAATCGAGGAACTCCAGAGCTAGGGGAATGTGCTATATAGAATTCGTGGCTTTTTCCTCATGATTTCTTAGTCTTTCAAAGTTAAATTTTTTAATTTTATTTTTCCTTTTCTAATTTTTTAATTTTTTTCTCTTTCTTATTTTAACATTTTTTAAACTATTTTATCTTATCAATACCTTTAAAAAGTCTTTTTAAATTTTCATTGTTTTAGTCACATTTGATCCCTTCATTGTATTTAAGCTTATTTTTTGTATACATATAGGTATTTCTTTCTTTAAAATTTTAGGATACAGTTTCTTCTAATAGATCAAAATAGTGCATGGCTTTGTTCTCATCTCCAGCCTCATCACATTCTTCCGCTTTTTTGTTCTTTGCTCTTTTTACAACCAACTTCTTATCAATTCCTTTTTTAGAATCTTTTTAATTTTGATCTTTACAATCACATTCCATCCCTTCATCATGTATACCTTATTTTAGTACATATATAAGTTTTTCTTTCTTTAAATTTTAGGAGGCAGTTTCTTGAAACAGACCAAAATACACCCAAAATCAAGTATGTGGCTCTGTTCTAGTCACCAGTCTAATCATATAGAGACAGACAGACATATATAGATGTAGATTTTTTTCCTTTCTTCTCCCCCTGGTTTTGGATCTCTTCTGATTTGGTTAATGTATATTTTTCTGGGTCTGTCATTACCCTTTTAGTATTTTCTCTCATTCATTTATTTTTACCTATTTAAGATGACAAGATGGAAAAACTCACCTCAGAAAAAAGAACAAGAGGCAGTACTGATGACAAGGGACCTGATCAATAGACACATTAGTAATATGTCAAAACTAGAGTAAAGAATAATGATTTTATCAAGGTGCTAACTGGGCTCAAAAAAAGCATGGAAGATACTAGATAATCGCTTTCTGGAGAAATAAAATCTCTTTCTCCAGAAATAAAAGAACTAAAATCTAACCCTAGTTGAAATTGAAAAAGCTATTAATGAGGTGCAATCAAAAATGTAAAGAATGATAAATAAGGCAGAAGAGAGAACTAGTGATACAGAGGACCAAATGATGGATAATAAAGAAGCTGAGAAAAAGAGAGACAAACAACTACTGGACAACGAGGGGAGAATTTGGGATAAGTGATATCCTAAGACAAAACAATATTAGAATAATTGGGATCCCAGAAGAAGAAGAAAGAGAGAGGGGGCAGAAGGTATATTGGAGCAAATTATAGCAGAGAAGTTCCCTAATTGAGTGAAGGAAACAAGCATCAAAATCCAGGAGGCACAGAGAGTCCCCCTCAAAATCAATAAAAATAGGTCCACACCCCCACTCATCATCTAACAGTAAAATTTACAAGTCTCAGTGACAAAGAGAAAATCCTGAAAGCAGCTTGGGAGTACAGATCTGTAACATACAATGGCAGAAATATTAAATTGGCAGTAGACCTATCCACAGATACCTAGCAGGCCAGAAAGGACTGGCATAATATATTCAGAGCACTCAATGAGAAAAATGTGTAGTCAAGAATACTGTATCCAGCTAGGCTGTCATTGAAAATAGGAGAGATAAAAAGCTTCCAGGGCAAAAACTAAAGGAATTTTGAAACACCAAACCAGCCCCACAGGAAATATTGAAAGGGGCATCAAAATGGATAAAAAAAAAAAGACCCATCAATATGCTATCTCCAAGGAACTCATTTTAGACTCAAAGTTACCTCCAGATTTAAAGTGAGGTGGTGGAAAACAATTTACTATGCTAACGGACATCAAAAGAAAGCTGGAAAAAAAAAAAAAAAAAAAAAAAAAAAAAAAAAAAAAAAAAAAAAAAAAAAAAAAAAAAAGAAAGCTGGGGTGGCAGTCCTTCTATCAGACAAATTCTATTTTAAGCCAAAGACTATAGTAAGAGATGAGAAAGGACACTATATCATACTTAAAGGGTCTGTCCAACTAGAAGATCTAACAATTTTAAATATCCATGCCCCTAACATGGGATCAGCCAATTATATAAACCAATTAATAACTAAATCAAAGAAACACAAAAAAACAATTATTGACAATAATACAATAATAGTAGGGGACATTAACATTGCCCTCACTGAAATGAACAGATCATCTAAGCAAAAGATCAACAAGGAAATAAAGGCTTCAAATGACACACTGGACATCACAGATATATTCAGAACATTCCATACTACATCCTAATATACATTCTTCTCTAGTGAACATGGAACATTCTCCAGAATAGATCATATCATGGGTCACAAACAAGGTCTCAAGTACACAACCTATCCCTACACCTAAAGGAGCTGGAGAAATAACAGCAAAGAAAGACTAAACACAGCAGAAGAGAAATAATAAAGATCAGAATAGAAATCAATGAAATAGAGGGGTGCCTGTGTGGCTCAGTTGGTTAAGCGACTGCCTTCGGCTCAGGTCATGATCCCAGAGACCCAGGATCGAGCCCCACATCAGGCTCCCTGCTCAGCGGGAAGCCTGCTTCTCCCTCTCTCAGTCCCTCTGCTTATGTTCCCTCTCTGGCTGTGTTTCTCTCTGTGAAATAAATAAAAAAATCTTAAAAAAAAAAGAAATCAATGAAATAGAAATAAAAAGAATAGTAGAACAAATCAATGAAACCAGGAGCTGGTTCTTTGAAAGAATTAACAAGATTGAAACTGTTCCAAAAAATAGAAATGAAAGGAAAACTTCCAAAGTTTTGGACTCCTACTCCTACTAGGCGTTTCCAAACTCCTACTAGGCGTTACCTTGATCCCAACACCAGACAAAAATCCCATCAAAAAAGACAATTACAGACCAATATCCTTGATGAACAAGGATGCAAAAATTCTTACCAAAATACTCGCCAATAGGAACCAACAGTACATTCAAAGGATTATTCACCACGACCATGTAGGATTTATTCCTGGGCTGCAAGATTCTTTCAACATCCACAAATCAATCAGTGTGATATAGTACATTAATAAAATAAAGAAGAACCACATGATACTCTCAATAGATGCTGAAAAAGCATTTGACAAAGTAAAGCATCCTTTCTTGATCAAAACTTTTTACAGTGTAGGGATAGAGGGTACATACCTCAATATCATCAAAGCCATCTATAAAAAGACCCACAGTGAATATCATTTTCAATGGGGGAAAACTGAGAGCATTTCCCCTAAGGTCAGGAACACAGCAGGTCTGTCCTCTATCACTATTGCTATTCAACATAGTTCTAGAAGTCCTAACCTTAGCAATCAGACAACAAAAATAATAAAAGGCATCAGAATCAGCAAAGAAGTCAAACTCTCACTCTTTGCAGATGATATGATACTTTATGTGGAAAACCCAAAGACTCCACTCCAAAACTGTTAGAACTTTTTCAGAAATTCGGTAAAGTGTCAGGATATCAAATCAATGCACAGAAATCAGTTGCATTTCTATACACCAACAGCAAGACAGAAGAAAGATAAATTAAGAAGTCAATCCCATTTACAATTGCACCCAAAACAATAAGATACCTAGGAATAAGCCTAATCAAAGAGATAACGAATCTGTACTCAGAAAACTATAAAGTACTCATGAAAGAAATTGAGGAAGACACAAAGAAATGGAAAAATGTTCCATGCTCATGGATTGAAAGAACAAATATTGTGAAAATGTCTATGCTACCTAAGGCAATCTACACACTGAATGCAATCCCTATCAAAACACCATCAATTTTTTTCAAAAAAAAATGTAACAGATAATCCTAAAACTTATATGGATCCAGAAAAGACCCCAAATAGTCAGAAGAATGTTGAAAAAGAAAACCAAAGTTGGCAGCATCACAATTCCAGCCTTCAAGCTCTATTACAAAGCTGTAATCATCAAGACAGTATGGTATTGGCACAAAAACAGACATATAGATCAATGGAACAGAATAGAGAGGCCAGAAATGGACCCTCAACTCTACCGTCAACTAATCTTCAACAAAGCATCAAAGAATGTCCAATGGAAAAAAAGACAGTCTTTTCAACTAATGATGTTGGGAGAACTGGACAGCCACATGCAGAAAAATGAAACTGGACCATTTCCTTACACCACACACAAAAATAGACTCAAAATGGATGAAAGACCTCAATATGAGATAGGAATCCATTAAAACCTTGAGGAGAACACAGGCAGCAACTTCTTTGACCTCAGCTGCAGCAACTTCTTCCTAGAAACATTGCCAAAAGCAAGAGAGACAAGGGCAGAAATGAACTACTGGGACCTCATCAAAATCAAAAGCTTTTGCACACCAAAGGGGAGAGTCAACAGAATCAAAAGACAACCGACAGAATTGGAGAAGATATTTGCAAATGACATATCAGATAAAGGGCTAGTATCCAAAATCTATAGAGACCTGATCAAACCCAATACCCAAAGAACAAATAATCCAATCAAGAAGTGGGCAGAAGACATGAACAGCTATTTCTCCTAAGAAGACATTCGAATGGCCAACAGACACATGAAAAACTGCTCAACATCATTCTGCATCATGGAAATACAAATTAAAACCACAGTGAGATACCACCTCAGACCAGTCAGAATGACTAAAATTAACAAGTCCGGAAATGACAGATGTTGGTGAGTGTGCAGGGAAAGGGGAACCCTCCTACACTGGTGGTGGGAATGCAAGCTGGTGTAGCCATCCTGGAAAACAGTATGGAAATTCCTCAGAAAGTTGAAAATAGAGCTACCCTACAACCCAGCAATCATACTACTGGATATTTACTCTAAAGATACAAATGTGGTGATCTAAAGGGGCACCTGCACCTGAATGTTTATAGCAGCAATGTCCACAATATCCAAAATATGGAAAGAACCTAGATGTCCATCAACAGATGAATGGATAAAGGAGATGTGGTGCATATATACAATGGAATACGATGCAGCCATCAAAAAGAATGAAATCCTGCCATTTGCAACAATGTGGATAGAACTGGAAGGTATTATGCTGAGTGAAATAAGTCAATCAGTGAAAGACAATGATCATATGATCTCTCTGATATGAGGAACATGAGAGGCAGGGTGGGGGGTTGTGGGAGGTAAGGAGGGAAAAAAATGAAACAAGGTGGGACCAGGGAGGGAGACAAACCATAAGAGACTCTTAATCTCAGAAAACAAACTGAGGTTTTCTGGGGGTGGGGGTGGGGGGCAGACATAGAATGGCTGTGTTATGGGGAAAAAAATTTTAAATAATAAATAAAATCTTTAAAATATATATAAATAAATAAATAATAAAAGAATAAACATAGTTTTTACTGAAAGACATGGCACATGAAAAGTAGGAAGGAAAGCTATTTCTTAGAATGAAAAAATATAACTCATCTACTTTTCAGTTCTGTCTAGAATTGACTCTGTGGCAAATAAAGATAGTAAAAAGAAAAGAAATCAACAGACAGACTAAATAAGCAGCCATAGATAGGAGGAACACAGCACTGTTAACAAATGTGTGATTTTATCTACAGGTAGGAATCAGTATCATTTGGAAGCAGTTACCTACCTATTATATTTTTTCTAGGATTCATGTCAAGAAATCATTCTCCCTTAAATTCACCCCACTTTCTCATTGATGAAAGAAATCATTTTGTTAAATTGACAATAGCCTAGGATACTTAACATCCCTAAGTCAGCTTCCTCATCTGGAAAATAACAAAAATAATACCTACATTATAAATTCATTTTTAGCTTAAAGAAAATTATATATGTAGAATGCCAACACAATTCCTACCATTCAGCAGGAATTCAATAATTTTTTGTTATTTGTTATCACTCTTTCATTATTATATGAAAGAAAATTTTTGTAGGTACTTCCTTTGCCTAAGCCAAATACCAGAATCCAGGAAAAGGTATTATATAATTACTATGAATATACTAACATTGCTTTGCCAACTTTTCACTATAATAACAGCTAACATTTGCAGAATTCTTTATGCCACAATCTTTAAAATGTTTTATAGATACAGAAACTGCAATTCAAGTAGGTTAAGAAACCTCCAAATATTACACCACTAATAATTTGAAAATCTGCCATTTTCATTTAAGGAATTAACCTCTAGAGCCGATAACTTTAATCACTATGTTGTATTGCCTCTCAATTTTGTTTTCATAATATTTGCCTGGTTATAAAATTTCATAGTCCTATTTTCATATTTACTGTCTAACAGTTCTTGAAAACATCCACTCTGACCTGTCTCTTTATAAACCCTAAATTGTACACAGCCTTTTTAAAAAATATATTTTATTTATTTATTTGACAGGGAAACACAGCTAGAGAGAGAACACAAGCAGGGAGAGTGAGAGAGGGAGAAGCAGGCTTCCCGACAAGCAGGGAGCCTGATGCAGGGCTCTCGATCCCGGGCTCCAGGATCATGACCTGAGCTGAAGGCAGACGCCCAATAACTGAGCCACCCAGGTGCCCCAGTACACAGCCTTCTTTTCATGATTTTCATTTCATTATATTATTGGTCACAGTATGTTTTAAAAATATTGCCTCACTTAATCTGAGTCAATGTTCTTATGATAAGTATAATGAAAAAGAAACTTAGAAATTATTAAACATTAGAGCAGAAGGGGTTTTGTAAAAAGTTGACTCGTGGGGTGCCTGGTGACACAGTTAGTTAAGCCATGACTCTTGATTTCATCAACGGTCATGAATCCTGGGGTCATGTGGAAAGTCTGCTTGTCTCCCTCTGACTCTGCCCCTCCCCTCATTCTCTCTCTCTCCCTCAAATAAATAAATCTTTTTATAAAGTGTTGACTCTTGCTTCTAGATTATACATAACTCTTAACCATGTAGAACATACTAAATGATGAGCATTTAAATCTCTTATTTATTCTACCTAACCCATTACCTTCCAAAATTAATTATTTATGATTTTTCTTTTTTTTAAGATTTTATTTATTTATTTGACAGAGAGAAACACAGCTAGAGAGGGAACACAAGCAGGGGGAGTGAGAGAGGGAGAAGGAGGCTTCCCACTGAGCAGGGAGCCCAATGTGGGACTCGATCCGGGGTCTCCAGGATCATGACCTGAGCCGAAAGCGTCGTTTAACCAACTGAGCCACCCAGGCGCCCCTATTTATGATTTTTCACAGTGATCTCCAAACCTCTGGAATTCAAGTCAATGTTATTTCTGCTTTGATATCTTTCTTCTCTTAGAATTTTCCAGAACTGTACAGCATTCCAGGAAAATGTCTTAATGAACAGTGGCACCCCTATTGCATAGCAAATTAAACAAAAGTAGAAATAGATTTTTATTATAAGCTATGACATATTTATTTTAGCATTTCAAAGATTATCACTCCATTATTTTCTTGCTTTCACTGTTTTTTGTTGGTTTTTTGTTTGTTGTTTGATTGTTTTTAGAGAAAAAAGCTGATAATCTTATCTTGTCTTTATTAGGTCCTTGAAAAGTAATGTCTTTTATTTCTAGCTGCCTTTAAGATTTTCTCTTTTTTTTAAGATTTTATTTATTTGACGGAGAGAAACACAGCTAGAGAGGGAACACAAGAAGGGGGAGTGAGAGAGGAAGAAGCAGGCTTCCCACCAAGCAGGGAGCCCAATGTGGGTCTTGATCCCGGGTCTCCGGGATCATGACCTGAGCCGAAGGCAGTCGCTTAACCAACTGAGCCACCCAGGCACCCTTAGATTTTCTTTTTATTTATGGCTTTCAGAAGTTTTATCAGCATTTTCATAGGTATGTTTTTTGTTTTCTTTTCTATTGCATTTATCCTATTTGGATTCTTAGCACTTCTTGCCTTGATATTTTTAATCAATGTTGGAAATATCTTCTATACCATCTCTTTATTTCCTCCTCATCTTCACTCTGATCTTTCTCCTTTAGATCAGATCCTCATTATCAATATGAACTCTTTCAAAAGCCTTCTAACTTTCCTCCCTGCTTCTAATCTGTAAATATATCTCCCTCACATAATCATACTACTTTTGCAATTGAAACACTCAATTCCTGTATGATAGTCTAAAGTTCTAAATAAATGTATTTATAAGGCCCTCATGATATCATAATGCCTATCACCAATGGAGAAATAACAGACCAATTCCTCAGAGTTGAAAGATATGAGCTCTTAGAGTACAAAATGGCAGGCTGGATTATTGTAATCAAGATCTCTACTTAGAGAAGATCATAAAAGCTTTGAAGATTAAAAACAGGTTATCTAAAAAAGAGTGAGAATGGGTTGACTTACCACCAACACTGAATGCTAAGAAGAATAGATCAGTGTCTTCTACTTTACATAGAATATTTTTGACTTGGGGCGCCTGGGTGGCTCAGTTGGTTAAGCGACTGCCTTCAGCTCAGGTCATGATCCTGGACACCTGGGATCGAGTCCCACATCGGGCTCCCTGCTTGGCAGGAAGCCTGCTTCTCCCTCTCTTACTCCCTCTGCTTGTGTTCCCTCTCCAGCTGTGTTTCTCTCTGTCAAATAAATAAAATCTTTAAAAAAAAAAAAGAAGAATATTTTTGACTTGAGAATTATATACTCAGTCCAATCTTTCCACTTCTCTCTGTCTCTCTCTGTCTCTCTGTCTCTCTCTCTCTCACACACACACACGCACACACACACACGCACACACACACACACACACACACACACACAGAGTGAAAGCAAAATAAAGGCTTTTGCCTATATGAGATGTACTTACCACATACCTTTTCTTAGTTACTTTATGATTTCACTAGAAAAATAAAGGACAAAAAAAGAGAAAGAGGAAGAGGAAAGATGGGACTTAGAAACTGTGGATTCCACCCAGAAAAGCACTAAAGGAAATGACTGGAGAGAAACTGTACCTCAGTCTTAGAAAGAAATTGATTCAGACAAGAGTGAGATAATCTATGGTTCCAGGAGGAAGACATTTAGGGAAAAACCTCGGTTTGAGAAGATATGGGGAGGATATGTGAGAATGCTTGTTACCTTTTTTAAAGCAAGAAAAGACAATTGCTAACCCAAATCATGGGGTTTGGGGGGTGGAGATAGAGTTGTGTAAAAAGTCATGATTCAAATGTGGAGAAAATACATCTTTGCCATGTTGTTAAGTAAGTGATAGTCAAAAGAGAATCCATTTCATAATAGCATAGTACATGACCCAGCATAGTCAAAGAAATGTAAACTTTCAGAGCCAATTAATGCAGAAAGAGTGTAAAACTTGGTTGCATGTCTCATATCAAATTATAAATAAGAATCATAATAAAATAAAAATAATATGATAGTTGATAAGTGGTGGAGAGTGATAAAGGTCAAAAGATGGAAGAAACCATAGAGGTGATAGTATCAGGTCATTATTTATTATCAGAAAAGTAACCTCTAGCAGTAATAAAATTATAAGTGACACTAAAAGATACCAAGGAGAGCTAATCATATAATTTAGTAATAATGGAGGAACCACAAAAAGAAATGGAAACAAAAATATTTAAAAAGAGTTTGCCTTAGGAAGCGAATTAACTGTTGAAAAGAATGATTCTGTTTCTTTGATTATAAAATCTTCTAAATCATTTTATTCTTGTTACATGTCCATGTATCCCATTTATAATTATATTCCAGATTTTTTGAAGAGAGATCTTAGTGACATTGTGCTTTCCAGAAAGCGTCCCCTAAATCTGAAGATCCAAATGGTTTTCCATAGTACCCAATGCATACTCTCCAATGTGGCCCTAATATTACTGTACACATATGACTATGTGTTCATCTCCTCCACTAGAATCTGAGTTCTTTTGGAGAAGGAACAAATTTTATTCATCCTCTACCTCATTATCTGGGACATTATCTGGTGCAGAGTAGGTAATGATTATATGTTTGCTTAATGAATAAACAATCAACCATATTGAGTAATCTGTTTTTTTTTTTAAAAAAAGATTTTATTTATTTGACAGAGAGAAACACAGTGAGAGAGGGTACACAAGCAGGGGGAGTGAGAGAGGGAGGAGCAGGCCTCCTGCTGAGCAGGGAGCCCAATGTAGGGCTCGATGTGGGGCTCGATGTGGGGCTCGATGTGGGGCTCGATCCCAGGACTCCGAGATCATGACCTGAACCAAAGGCAGACACCTAATGACTGAGCCACCCAGGCGCCCCTTGGGTAATCTGTTTTTTTAAGTAAGCTTTACACCCAACATGGGGCTTGAACTCACAACCCCAAGTTCAAGAGTCACATGCTCTATTGACAGAGCCATCCAAGTGCTCTCATAGTGGGTAATCTATATTAAAGTCAATATTTCAATCCACATATGGGAATTAATACATATATTTATGAGACACTGAATCCCTTCCTCACCTCACTGTACATTTTAAGTTTGTAATGATACTAAATGGAAAAGAGATCACGTAAAGCCACATTTCCAAACCATTAGTACGTAACTAATGGTTTAAAAACTGCAAAAAACTTTAATCATAATGTAATATTGAAATTTCTCACACTTACAATTTAAAAATAAATCAGAAGTTGGTTCTAAGTCTACCTCATTTTAAATCAACTTACCAAGTTCAAAAATGTTAATATCCCTCACTAACTCACAGCATGCCACTATCAGCCTTAATTTGGTATTATTTCACAGAAATGTTGCAATTACAATTTAGTCCACATTGATCAGCAAAAGTTAAAGGGCAAAATTAATTAATGGAAATAGTAAAGGGCAAAAATTAATATGATGACACATCTAAAATGCTTAGAGTAAGAGAGGCACTGTTATTTTGAGATTATCCACATTGGATTTGCAAAAGAACAGAAAGAGAAATCTGTGAATAAAACTGATTATCAGCACACTAAATTGTATGTCAGCATTTAAAAAACTAATTATAAAAAAGAACAGCTACATTATAGATTTGAAATTTCTGACTAATAGACCTAACAATGACTGATGACGTTACAAATAAGCTGTGAAGAATATGTACAGCGGCTGCATTAAAACCAGGCCTTCCAAGTTGATGTGTCGATTTATATCAAAACCTCATATAAAAAAAATGACTCATTTTTTACCAAAATGCATGAAAAGTTTTAGATACCATATAAAGTATGTAATATTTTTTAAGTTGTCAAGATTTTCTGGTGGTATTTATTTTGAATACTTGAGGAACAGTATAATATTCAAACAATTAATTCAACATACTTGTAGAATATATGAGGACTTTAGACCACTCAAAGATAAGCAGTTGGTGACAATGAATATTCTTACCTTTGTGGGGGGAGGGGTTGTGTGACTTTCAGAGTTTCAATATAAATCAAATCCAGGACTAAAATCAGAGCATCACATTTGATATTTATATGCCTCCATCACTTACATCTCACTTTCTCTTGAGAATAAATTTCAGAGTTAAACCTGGCAGGTGTTTTGAACTCCATTTTAAATAGAAGGAACATGAGAGAGATTAGAATGATAAGCCCGACATCACACAGTTATTAAGTAACAGAAGGGACTCTACAAATTGAGTCTTCCGAAACTCGATCGTCTTTCCACTAAATGCTGGATTCCAGTCCTTGTCAGTTACTAAAACACACATATCCTATCAGGTCTCAAGTAAGAATCATTTTGTAAAATGAAATCTTTGATAAGCCATTTTCAACCTAAGTAATTTTTAAAGCCTCTCCCACTTCTCCATCCCAAGACATGGCTCGCCACAAGTAAAGTAAATGGGAGAAAAGATAGAAGCTTCATATAACAGCCATAGCAATATTTTACCCTTGCCCAATAAAGCATTTAGGATGGATAGTGAGTTCTAATAGGTTGTGAAAGAAGTTTAAGAAACACATTTTTATAAGCTACACTTAGGAAACTACCTACAATATCTTTATGTTTAAAATTATCTTTTTGAGCAATTTAAGGAAACACAAATATAACTGTGTATTATTATAAAATTTAGCAAGTGTGTGTGTGTGTTTGTGTCTAACTTTTGGTTGTATTTACTTGACTAGGTTATAGTTATATCTCTACAAAAGAACATATTTGGCTTTTACCCTAGGACATTTTTTTTCTAACTACATTCTAGAAATATTAGAACAAAACAAAACAAATTAGTATTTCAGACTGTGTTGTAAGATATCTGGTATCTCTGATTCAATATGTTCAGGTACCCTAAGATCCACGTAACCCATGCCAGTAAGTACGCAAATGTCTAGGCTGTTTTTTCACCCCTGTGTGCTTCAGTTTTAAATATTTCAGATCTATTGAGGCATTCCAAAATTATAAATGCATAATCCACTTATGGTGAGCAGTAAAACAGATGCTTTTTTGCATTTGGGGAATGGTTTATAATAGAAAAACAGAAACCACTAGAGGGAAAGTGTGTTCTTATTTCCCAGAGTAAAGGTAGCAATTTGATAAAAATAAATAAACAAACAAGACTTCTGACCTGAAACAATGAAATTTCCTAGTGGAAATAAATAGCCCCTTCAATCATGTCAGAAGACAGTTTCAAAAGAACAAGCTATGTAATAATCAAAAAGCAGACAACATGACTACCTCAAGAGAGACACTAGCCACATGGTGTGAGTTCCTTGGGAGAAGAACAGCAGCCAAGAAAAGTCCGTAGTGGTTCAGGGTTAAGACCCGAAAGCAGAGCAGGAGAGCAAATGTGATAGGAAGGCAGCCCAGGGTTTCTTAACACAAGGAAAATCCCAAAACTACTTTGTAAATATGGTGTTCAGAGAGAACTGGGAAGATAGAGTAAACATCAAGATTTCAATAGTCATTGAATCATATCCTAGTCCTAGAGCACAGAGACTTGGGATTTGACACCAATCTCCACCATCTATGCATGCTGTCAGATTAGTTACATAACCTTACTTTTCTAACCTCTGGTCTAGGGTGAAAAATGACCAAAGAAATAATAATATCATTTACTTTATGGGTGCCACAGTTTAAAAAGAGATAACAAAACAGTTAATTAGCACACTGTATTCACTAATAGGCAGCTATTGGCATTATTAATATAGCAGGATATCATTGAGTCCCTTGTGGTTTAATAAGAAATAGATGCAAGGAACCCAGGAAAAGGACAAAACATTGTCTTAGTCACCCCTAAGTAGTGGTTGTAGCCATACAGTAGTGATTGACAGCATGGATTTAAGAACCAATTGCTTGACACTCTTACTTACCAGGAAATGTAGGGCAAATTCCCTAATCTCTGTGCCTCAGTTTCCTCATCTATAGACAAAGCACTATAAAACAACAACATGGAATGATGGGTGTGTAGTAAATTGTTCTTAAAGCTCTTAGACTAGTGATTGACATTTATTGTCTTTAACAAATAAGTAAAGGATATCAATGCCTTCAAGAAGAGAAATTGTGGGGGCACCTGGGTGGCTCAGTCGTTGGGCATCTGCCTTTGGCTCAGATCATGATCATGGAGTTCCAGGATTGAGCCCCACATCGGGCTCCCTGCTTGGCGGGAGGCCTGCTTCATCCTCTCTCACTCCCTGTGCTTGTGTTTCCTCTCTAGCTGTGTTTCTCTCTGTCAAATAAATAAATAAAATATTTAAAAGAGAGAAATTGTGATCAAAATTAATGAATATTTCTTCATTGTTATTCTTACTTAGCATACTTCATAAATTTATTTTTAGAGATTAGACACAGTTTGATTTATTTATTCTTTAGTATCTTTTCCATTACTTTTGGTGGAACTAAGACCATAATATATTTCTCTTAATACCAGGCTATTTCACTAACATATTACCTAAGACCTTTTCTCTTTTTTTTTAATTTTATTTAAATTCAATTAATTAACATACAATGTATCATTAGTTTCAGAGATGGAGTTTAGTTATTTATCAGTTGCATATAACACCCAGTGTTCATTACATCATGTACTCTTCTTAATGCCCATCACCCAGTTACCCCATCCCCCCACCCACCTCTCTGCCTGCAACCCTTAGTTTGTTTCCTATAGTTAAAAGTCTCTGAAAGCTTGTCTCCCTCTCTGATTCCATATTATTTTATTTTTCCCTCCCTTCCTTTATGATCCTACTTTGTTTCTTAAATTCCACATATGAGTGAAATCACATGATAATTGTCTCTCTGATTGACTTATTTTGCTTAGCATAATACCTTCTAGTTCTATCCACATCATTGCAAATGGTAAGATTTCATTTTTGATGACTGAGTAATATTCCATTATATATATCACATCTTCTTTATCCATTCATCTGTTGATAGACATATGGGCTCTTTCCATAGTTTGGCTACTGTGGACATCACTGCTATAAACACTGGGGTGCAGGTGACTCTTCAAATCACTATGTTTGTGTCCTTTAAGTAAATACCTATTAGTACAATTGCTGGGTCATAGGGTAGCTCTATTTTTAACTTTTTGAGGAATCTCCATACTGCTTTCCAGAGTGGCTCTACTTCCCACAATAACATCCTTACTAACATCTGTTGTTTCCTGACTTGTTAATTTTAGCCATTCCGACTGGTTTTTGTGGTTGTGATTTGTATTTCCCTGATGTTGAGTGATGTTGAGCATTTTTTTTTCATGTGTCTGTTGGTCATTTGTACATCTTCCTTGGAGAAAGGTCTGTTCATGTCTGCCCATTTCTTGATTGGATTGTTTGTTTTTTAGGTGTTGTGTTTGAAATGTTCTTTATAGATCTTGGACTAGCCCTTTATCTGATAAGGCATTTGCAAATATCTCCCATTCTGTTGGTTGTCTTTGAGTTTTTCAAAATAAATCATTGTGATGAGAGTTACCTTTAGCCCACCAGAAGCTAGAGATTATGATCACTTGACTTTCCCCTAACACTTTATAGAGTATAGCATTGATATCATCATAATACCAGTTTTTAAAAAAGTCTTGTAATGTATTAATCTATTCCAAGAATTTACTGCAATACATGGCAGGTTGTTAATATGTACTTCTTACTTTCACTCCTGCCTGATATACTCTTTTCCCTGCTTGCTAGCTTAAATTCCAAGACCAATCATTACAATAACTTCTTTTTTCTTAAATTTCATCTCTCATTTCGTATTAATTTTGGCTGAATCACAAAGCTGGTTATGTATACTTTTCTGGAACTCCTGCAGCTAACATGACTGGAGAAAACATATAGCCTGTAAACTGGTTTCATTTAATTGAGTCATGAACATGAATTTCAGGTCCATAATGCTGCCTGGCAATCATGTTAGTTTGCCTAGTCAGTTTGCTCTCCAGCTATCACGTGTAAGTATTTCAAACCTTGTCCTTCCTTCTCGCACTTTGTAAAATTCCACTATCAGTGTTAGCTGACTTTGCTTCTTAATTCATTGAGAGAATTGAAGCAATCAGAGGAGAATATCCACAAGTTTCTATACCCATCTACTTTGCTGTTCTTCCTATAATGAAAGATGGCTATTGGTACTTCTGTCTGGGTGCAACTCTTCTCATCTTGGGCTCTTGATCTCATCTTACTTCCCCACTCAAGGACATGCCTTTAGCAATTCTTTCTTTTTACTCTTCTATCATCAAATTCTCTCCTTCTACTGTATCACTTCCATCAGCAATTAAACATATTTCTTCTTTTTTTTTTAAAGATTTTATTTATTTGACAGAGAGAAACACAGCCAGAGAGGGAACACAAGCAAGAGGGGGGAGTGAATGAGGGAGAAGCAGGCTTCCCGCCGAGCAGGGAGCCCAATGTGGGACTCCATCCCGGGTCTCCATGATCTCCGGGATCATGACCTGAACCGAAGGCAGTCGCTTAACCAACTGAGCCACCCAGGCGCCCCAACATATTTCTTCTTTTAAAAAACAATCAAAATCCCTCTCTCAGATCCACATTCCCCCAACTAATATCTCTTCTATCATTTCTCTTTTAGCAAACTGCTCAATAAATTGTCTACACTCTATCTCAAATGCTTCTATTTCCATTCATTTTTAATCATCAAGACTTTCATCACCACCATTCTTTTTTTAATTAATTTATTTATTTGGCAGAGAAACACAGCTAGAGAGGGAACACAATCAGGGGGAGGGAGAGAGGGAGAAGCAGGCTTCCCACTGAGCAGGGAGCCCAATGCGGGGCTGAATCCTGGGACTCTGGGATCATGACCTCAGTCCAAAGCAGACGCTTAATGACTGAGCCACCCAGGTGCCCCTTATCTCCACCATTCTAATGAATATCTTCCCCTCCAGGTCACCAATGACCTCCATTGTGCTAAGTCAAACCAATTTTCTGTCTGTCTTTCTGGGCCAATCAGCAGCACTCAATACAATTAACCACCTACATTCCTTTCCTTGGCTTCTAAGTCACTGTGTGCTCTTGGTTTTTAACTAACCTCAGTTATGGCTTTTTCTCACTCTCCTATTTATTCTCCCCTTCTCCCCAACCTCTTACTATTAGAGTCTGATAGACTCAGTTCTTGGTCTTCTTCTCTATTGATCTCATCTAGCCTTACTAGCTTTAAATGTCTTCTATTTGTGCTAAAAACGCACAGATGTCTCCAGCCCAGAACGAATATGAACTCCAGACCCACATATCTCTCATTTGGCATTTCTACTTGGATGTCAAGTGTACATTTTAAACTTAACACAACCAAAATCAATAATTTGATGTCATGTCCAAACCTGATGCCCCCAAAGTCTCATTCTCAGTAAACTGAAACTCTAGTTTTCCCATTGTTCAAGCCAAAAGTTAGCTAATCAATGTTGACAATTTTGACACCTCTGTCTTTCACATCTCATGTCTATCCCATCAGGCAAAGTTGTCCACCCTACCTTCAAAATACCTATAAAACACCTTTCTTTTTAAGCTTAGTATTTTATTTTCAACTTTTATCTACCAAATTTATTTGACATACTTGAAAAAAAAAAAACCTATAAATCACATACAGGATATACTATGAAAATAAGGAGCCAAGTCTTAAAGAACATATTCTCTTCCCTTATCTTGTTTCTAAACTTGACTTTAATAATTAATATGGTTAGCAAATGTCTATACCCTACAAATGGAACATTTAACAGCAAGATCAAATAGCCAAATGCTCACCACCTGCCAACGCTCTCTTGCAATCAATCAGGACTATCTTAACAAAGCAACCAAAATATAGTGATTAATTAAAAGAATTACATCACCCTAGTTATTCACCTCATTCTGGTCAAACGGTTTGAAAACAACAGGATTGTGCCTGCCTAACCCACAACGTTTGTTTTTTTTTTTTTTTAAGATTTTATTTATTTATCACAATCTTTTTTTTTTTTTTACCACTTCCACTGCTAGTGACCTAGTCCAAGATCCCCACAACTCTTACCTGCTGTTTTGCAGTATCTTCTAACTCATCCACTATCTTCCCACACTGACCCTCCATTGTTTATTCTCAGTTGGGTAGCAGGAGGAATTATATTAAACTGTTAGATTATATTATTCATCTGCTCAAAATCCTCCACAATGGCCTACTCCATGCATCAATTTTAGTCATATTAAAGTTGAAGTCTTTACAATGACCTACAAGAGTCTACATAATACCATGCTTTCCATTGTCTCTCACCTCCTCAGTGTTTCTATTAAGCTACACAGATATGATTAAACAGGCCACATACTTCAATTTCTTGGTCTTGTAAGGCTACTCTTTCTGCCTGGAATACACTTCCCCCAGTTACCCACATATCATTTTTTTTCGTGATAGGCAAGATTCTAAGAGATCCCCAAGATTTCTGCTCCCTGGAATATACACACACTGTATAATTCCCTTCCCTTGAGTGTGGGTGGGTTTACCGATATAATGGAGTATCACTCATGATTGAGTTTTTAAGCAGTTGACTGTCAGTTAATCAAGAGTGGTTATTCAGGGCACCTGGGTGGCTCAGTGGGTTAAAGCCTCTGCCTTCCGCTCAGGTCATGATCTCAGGGTCCTGGGATCGAGGCCTGCATCGGGTTCTCTGCTCAGCGGCGAGTCTGCTTCCTCTTCTTTCTCTGCCTGCCTCTCTGCCTACTTGTGATCTCTCTCTCTGTCAAATAAATAAAATCTTAAAAAAAAAAAAGAGTGGTTATTCAGATTATGAGAGGTAGGCCTGATGTAACAAGCCTTTTAAAGAAAGTGAAGTGCCAAAGACACACTTTAGCTGGCCTCAAAGAAGATACAAACTACTGTGTTGTGAATAATTGCCCATGGGGGTCACATGCCAATAAAATGTGGATGGCCTCTAGGACCTGAAAGAGACTTCAGTCAAGAACCTACAAGAAAACAGGCACTTCAGCCCTACAACCACCAGGAACTGAATTCTACCAACCACCTGAATAACCAGGGAAAATAGCCTTAAGTTGTGGATGAGAACCATAAGAATCAGAACATAGTTAACATCTTGATTTCAGCTTTGTGAGGCTGTGAGCAAAGGATTCAGGTTGCCTGTGCCTGAACTCTTAACCTGACCCACAGGAAATGTAAAGTAATAAACTTGTGTTGTTTTAAGTTGCTAAATCTGTGGTAAGTTTTTGACAGCAATAGAAATCTAATACAATCAATGATTGCTCCTGGCTAACCTACTGAAAAAAAAATTAAGATTTTATTTATTTATTTGACAGAGAGAGAGACAATGAGAGAGGGAACACAAACAGGGAGAGAGGGAAAGAGAAAAGCGGGCTTCCTATTGAGCTGGGAGCCTGACCAGGGGTTAGATCCCAGGACCCTGAGATCATGACCTGAGCCGAAGGGAGAACAGTTAACGACCGAGTCACTCAGGCACCTCTAACCTACTGAAAATTTTAATTACTCTTTCTTACACTCCTATCCCCTCTATTCTCTATTACATGTTTCATGACACTAATTTATTTTGTCTCTCCAAAATGGAATATAAGCTCCACAAAAGCAAAGTTGCTTGTCTTATTCACTGTTGGTTCAACTGGCACATGGAAGTTGAATAAATACATCTTGAATGAATGAATAAAATTGTTAGACACATAGACAAAGGCATAATAGTATTTCCCCCAGAATAATCAAATTAACCATTTATTTATTTAATTTATAAGACTAAGCATCCAAGATCTCAGCTAAATTTTTAGTTAACAAAATGTATTAGTATTTAACTTATGATGTATAAAATATTATTTTTTATCATTGAGAGCAATGAAAAATCTTTGAAATCATAAAGTTGAATACTATAAGCAATAATGCAAATGAAAAATGTTTATTTTGTGCTTACCATTTCCCCATTAGTTGCATAAGTACCCTCTTTATAATTTTAAGTTATTTTATCCTCATAAAAACATCATGAGATAGTTACTATTATTATCATTTTACACTTAGTGAAACTAAAGCACAGAGAGGTTTAATAATTTACCTAGAAAGGGATGGAATCAGAGTCAAAATCTGACAGTGTAACCCTAAAGCCTAAGCATTTTAGTCACCATGCATTTAAACTTTGAGGTTTTAACCTCATTAAGTTTTAAACATCTGCATACACATAACACTTATATTTTTCTATAACTAAAGGTATAAATTGAAAAGATCAATGAAAAATTGTTAAACAGGTTTAGGCCAGATGACAAAGGGTTAATATTCTTTATTAGAAAACCCTTAAAACTTAATAACAAAAGCATGATATTTTAACAGAAAAAGACCAAACAGTACAAAAATAGATAAAAGACAAAAATAGATAACAGAAGAAGAAATTTAAAATGTGGAAAAACCTTATTTTATCATGTCAGTAGATAAAGAAATATACATTAAAACAAGTTTTAGATATTTTCCCTCTTAAACTGACAAAAGAAGAGTTAGTATTTAATAATGGTTTAATAAGACAGATACTTTGATAGATTGCCAGTGTAAGATACATTAGTACAACTCTAATGAAATATAACTGAACAATATGTGGCAACTGTCTTTTAAAAATTCATACTGTGAGGTCCCAAAAATTCACCCCCTAAAAAAAAACTATTAAAAGGAAATACAGTTGTAGAAACATCTCAAATCATTTTAATGATGAAAAAGTAGAAACAACCTAAACATGAAGCAATAGTTATACTATTCATTTCCAACCCATAAATTAATATAAACGTGTTAATCCATAAGTTAATAGTAGTTTTCAAAAATAAAAATAGTGATGGAGAAATCCTCATGGTAAAACACTAAATGAAAAAAAAGCAGAACACAAAGCATATGCACAGGACAATCCAAATTATTTAAAATGTACCACATAGTATGATACAACTATATGTAGGAAAAGGCCCAGGTTTTAAAAATTATATAAAATGATAGTTGAAGTTACCTCTGGGTTTATTTTAATAGACAATTTATATTTATTTTCTTCTTTAGAATATACTGAAAACTTTTATATAGCAAGACTGTGTTAAGCTGAAATCAGAAGTAAGCAAAAATTAAAGATTTAATAAAATAATTTATTAAAAAATATACACTTCTAACTCATATATAGGGACAGAAGAATAGACTTTACTTTAGATTCTTACCTGCTTCCCTGATCCACTTGTTGCGGATAGTAGCATGTCTGCTGAGTAGAGACCACACCGTAAGACTACACGGTAATAACAAACCTAGAAAGTTCCACTCAGGAAAACCTCTAAGGGAAGGACAAAGATTCTCACCTAACAACCCAGAATCAGTTCTATTTATTTTTTTAAAGATTTTATTTATTTAAAGATTTTATTTTATTTTTTTAAAGATTTTATTTATTTAATTGACAAAGAGAGAGATCACAAGTAGGCAGAGAGAGAAAGAGGAAGAAGCAGGCTCCCCACTGAGCAGAGAGCCCGACACGGGCCTTGATCCCAGGACCCTGAGTTCATGACCCAAGCTGAAGGCAGAGGCTTTAACCTACTGAGCCACCTAGGTGCCCCAGAATCGGTTTTGCATTTGAAATATGGACAATTTTTTTAATGTACAGATATTACTTAGAAACCCTGAGATTTCTCAGAATTCCTATTAAGAATTAAAGATTTTCCGACGATTATTTTTTAAATGTCTGAGAACATGCTGAAATGTATAATCGTCATATTACAAAGATTTTTTTGTTGTCATAGTTTATGGTTCTTCACGTTGTTTTAGTCAATATGCATTTTTTCTAGACATATCTTCCCAGGAAGCTATCATTGTACCCGAATCCATCTCAAAGCAGATAAAGAAATAGCGCACAGCATGTGACTATGAGATGTATATATTTTAACATCTGTGAAGTGTGGATGCATCTCGCAATTTATAGCCTGTTACAGATAATTTGCAGCACTTGTTTTTCTTTCTTTATGATCTGTAAAACAATGCTGCACCTTACCGTGAACAACGTATTCAATTCAACTAAGCAAATGAGCCACTCACCCCTTCCATTTGATCACTTCAAATAACTAATGTAAAACCCTGATTATCTAAACACCAAAATTTAAGAACATCTTCTAAGTTCAGAGCTGCTCTCTCAAAAATAATAAACTATTTAACTTGACCAAAAGTACTGGTTTCTGGTGCAAAGAACAACGGCGCAAAGAACCCAGTGACATGATGTTTCATAGAGTCTGTGCAAGGAAAGTGCCCAGGCAGTTATATAAACATGTTACATTTTACAAGTTAGTTATGAATCGTATGGAAAAACTGTTAACACCTATGGCCAAAGCCATTTTGTATGTGTCAAGACCAGCTCTGGCTGAGACTCTGAAACTGAACAGCTATGATCACCAAGAAATAAGAATATGAAACCATCTAAATTTCATATTCAACTAGTAGAGCTACAAGCTGCTTTTCTGACAGGGACTTTATACTCAGAACCTGGGTGAGGGCTACAGCATTTTTCCTGAGGAAGGACGGGCAACTGGTTGCAACCCTGGGTTCCTGATAACACACTCACAAGAACTCTTCAACCAGTGCAGCATTTAAAAATATATATATAAGTGTAAGTCCTGCCAATACTACTTTGTTATTTTGTTTTTGTTCTGTTTTCTTTCCAAACAAATTGTCTGTTCCAAATTTTTCACCTGGGACAAACACTCATTTCAAACAGACCTGGTAGAGAAGAGATGACGAGGTAATTATACCTGTTTCAGTATAATCAATAGTTCGGCCATACAGGCAAGGAAAAACTCTGTTTGGCCAGTGGTATCTATTAGAGCTAATCTGTGGGAAAAAGTAAAAGCCATAGAGAGAAAATGTAATAAAAACAAAGGGACAAGGAAAGACAGTAACAGAGCCCACCATGAAGGGCAGTGACAGCAGGGGCTTTCCTGAGAGCTATCACCGGATAGAGAGCTGCCTAGGTGGCAGTCACCAGATGTTTTAACAGGACAGAAGACTGAAAGAGAATCAAAAGATGGAACATCTTCAGAGCTGAGAAATCCATATTCTCATCGGCATCAATTACTTTTATAGGCCCATACTATATCCACAATAAATTTATGAATGAATGAATGAATGAATGAATGAATACCACTGAATAATTGTAGCATATACAGCCCCTCTAACCTCTGACTATGCCTCTTTTAATCTTTTTCTTTTTTAAATTATTTTTATTTAGGGGTGCCTGGATGGCTCAGTGGGTTAAAGCCTCTGCCTTCAGCTCAGGTCATGATCTCAGGGTCCTGGGATCGAGGCCCCCATCAGGCTCTCTGCTCAGCATGCTTCCTCCTCTCTCTCTGCCTACCTCTCTTCCTACTTGTGATCTCTCTGTCAAATAAATAAATAAAATCTTTTTAAAAAGATTATTTTTATTTATTTGTTTGACAGAAAGAGACACAGCAAGAGAGGGAACACAAGCAGGGGGGGTGAGAGAGGGAGAAGCAGGCCTCCCGCCGAGCAGGGAGCCTGATGCGGGGCTCCATCCCAGGACCCCAGAAGCATGACCTGACCTGAAGGCAGACGCTTGACGACTGAGCCACCCAGGCGCCCCTTGCCTCTCGTAATCTTAACACCAACATTCTTTAAAAATGGGATCTTATAGTGTATTTACCATAAGAAAGAAATATGGTAATACTGTATTTCCTTCAAGAATATTTTGCTTATTAATTTCTTTAATGTTTATCTTTCCCAACTAAAAAGCAAGCTCAATAAAGGCAGAGCATTATTTTGCTTTGTTTTGTTTTGTTTTCTGTACTTTTTTTTGGGGGGGGGTCTCCTTTTTCCAATACTGTATTCTCAGCACCAAGAACAGTTCCTGGCATATCTCATAACATACATAATGTCTGATAGATGTTTGTTGAATAAAGAGAAAGTGTACATATTTCTTAGGGGCTTTATAAAATTCACTGCATCTTTATAACAGTAAAGATAAAATGTTTACTATTCCTTATGACTGAGTATCAGCAAGTTCAGAAGTTTATAGCCTAGTCTCATGTCAGCTGATGTGTATTTCTGCTTAATAACTGAAGAAAAGTTTTATACATTCAAGAAGTCCTTTTAAATACTCCAGCACAAATCCTCAAAGTCAGATACACTCCTTCACATCCCATCAGCAAACTTGCAGGATGTGAGAACGTGGGATAGAAGCAGACACAGAGGGGCCTGGGTTCTATTTTTTAGTGCTACAAAAGCCATGTATAATGAGGTCAATAAAGCTCCAGGCTCTCATTTGGAGCCAGGGATGCTCTGACTTCGCACAGATGCAGCAGGCTAGCTAGCTCTAGTGGCTGAATGCCAGTGGAGGGCAGCAGAGAGCTACTTGAGAGACAATACATTCAAGAGGAAGATTTAACAGCTCCCAGCTGAGACTACAGTCCTTAGCCAGATCTACACAGTGCTGCTCAAGAGGTTGCCCATTTGGAAAACCAAACCACAGGGTAGCCAGCAAGAATGTAGTTCCCAATTACATTAATGTAGGAAGCCAAGAATCAAAGGAGATGGGCAGGAAACAGCACCAGGACACTCAGGATAATCTGGACTCCAACTAAGCACAACTCCCAGGAGCCATTGATTCAGACAGTGATCTCTCTGCAGAGCTACTGAAACAGATGATGTCTTACATTCATTCTAACTCCAAAATCTTGGCTCCCAAGACATTAACAACATCTTTTGAGTATAATATTTTTGCAAATATTACCTCTCCTGTAGAAAACATGAATATAAGTAATATAAAATTGGGAGCGTTAAGAGGATAAAATCAGACATGAATGAAGAGTAGCAAGCATAGACTCTCTTGTTCAAGGAGTCCCTGTAATCCTCTAAAAGTTGAAACTTCTCAAATATGTGTGGCAGAATCTTAAGAGGCCGGATCAGTTACCCTGGTCTCAGTGGGAGGGCCCCCACCCTAAGGACAACAAGGAGTGAGATGTAGTCTCTCCAAGGCTAAGATTCATGTTTCTTCTCTGTATCTTCCTAGTGGTGTGAGCTTAGTGTGAGTCATTTAGCCTCTCTAGGTCAGTTTCCACACTTCTAAAATAAAATAATACCTGTCTCTACTGGGTCTAAAGGAATTCACAGAAGAAAGTATGCCTTGTTAATTTTATATAAATATATATATAGCATTTTATATAAATACAGTACAAATACAGACTGTTCATCAACAGTCTGCGTAGTAGGAAAAACAGGAAGATATCTAGAGAACAGCAGAAAGACATCTAAAAACTAAACCATTGGCAGATTCAGAATTTTCTTTGTAACGAACCTTGTTCCTTCTGCCAATCCAGGTGAGCATAGTTCTAATATTTTTTAAGGTTTTATTTATTTATTTGACAGAGACAGAGGTCACAAGTAGGCAGAGAGGCAGGCAGAGAGAGAGAGCGGAGCAGAGAGCTCTATGCGGGCCTTAATCCCAGACCCTGAGATCATGACCTGAGCTGAAGGCAGAGGCCTTAACCCACTGAGCCACCCAGGCGCCCCTAATTCTTTCTGTATACATCTTCAGCCTCACTGGGACTCACATTAAATGAGGAGTATATTTGCATTATGGAGTAATATTTGCCTCCTGTTAACAGTCTTCTCCTTGCTAAATGTGTACAATGATGTTCTCTTTTTTTTTTTTTAAAGATTTTATTTATTTGACAGAGAGAAACACAGCCAGAAAGGGAAGACAAGCAGGGGGAGTGAGAGAGGGAGAAGCAGGCTTCCCGACGAGCAGGGAGCCCGACGTGGGACTCGATCCCAGGTCTCCAGGATCATGACCTGAGCCGAAGGCAGTTGCTTAACCAACTGAGCCACCCAGGCATCCCAAATGTGTACAATGATGTTCTAAGCCAGAGAGAAGTGGGAGATGTTTTATTGCCACCTCCTGAAGGAATTTATTCATGTGGCCACAGAAACAGGAAGGAAATGTAGGCTGTTTGTAGCCAGAATACTTTGGCTCTGCCCCCCCCAAAATTAAAAGTAATAATAATAATTACATAAGGATATGGGAACACATTAGAGAAACTCAATTACAGCTGCCTCATCTTTGTGTTCAGTTTAGTCCCATTCCTATGCTGTGCTTTTTCTGGAGGGACAGCAAGAGAGAGCTGAGTACATGCCAATGCCTGAGTGAATGTTAACAGGAAAGTCTAGATTTCTGTCATTTTTTAAATCAAAGGGAAAGATGGGAAGGACATGAAGAAAAAGATTTCATCAATTCTTTCGATTCTTATTTCTGATGGGATGCCTAACTAGAAATTTCAGAATTGACAGTGAAGAGTCACAAATGACAACAGAGGCATTAGCAGAGGGTCTTGCCAAAGAAGGGTTGATGATTTATTGATTTATAGGTCTTTCGTGCTATAAGGAACAATAGAGAGTTCAACTTTCCCCTCTTCTATATGAGGACACTAAGGTTAAGAGAAGTGGTATGACTAGCTCAAATTCTCCAAGCTGTTAACAAGGGCAGTTATCTTCTTATTTTAGAATACTATCTGGCTAAAACAGCTAGCATGCCACTCGGTGACTAAACTCCACAGGAAAAGCACAGAAAATGTCAGTCAAAACTAAAATGGAATAAACAAAATTGGTTTCCTTTAAAGTTATAAACATGGATCCAAATATTCCAGTAGTCATCAGCTGCTTTGCTAATAGGAAATTAAACACACTTATGCTTCAGTGAGTGCATGCACAAACTACACCTACACACATGGTCAATTTATAAAGTCATAGGGAATGAGATGAATTCCTCTGCTACCTCTGTCTAAAGTGTTAAATGCCAAGCAAGTGCCAGAATTGTTATTCTGAAAAGTCTTGGGCCATTGCTAAGTTTCTGCACTGTTAAAACTTCACCCATGCCCTGATGTTCCATTTAATATTTGCTATAAAAAGAAGAGATGGAGTCTATCTGGAAATGAGAAAATCATTTCTTTGAATTTCAAAATATTTTGAGGAAAAGTGATATAGGCACAGCGTACTTGGGACAACTTAAAGGAGAGGTTATCTTTAATCAGCTTCCTGATATTGACTAGACAGCAATCTCAAATCAACTATGATTAATCCTGACCAAAGGAAATCTCAGAAATCTCTACCTTTTCCAATTTTACTAAGTATTGATGCATTAAGACACTTCATTATAATTTGGAAAATTGTTTAAATAAAGTACAACCTGCAAAATTATTTTTTAGAACTAGTATCCTAACATGGAATTTAAAGCATGAGAAGAATGTTCATATAAATTGTAATTGTCTGGTGTGCAGACTTGAGGTAAACATCTTTTCCTTTTTGTGTATTATTACTATAAGATGAACACAGTGAAACATACTTTGATATCAAGAGAATACTGGGGGCGCCTGGGTGGCTCAGTTGGCTAAGCAACTGCCTTCGGCTCGGGTCATGATCCCGGAGAACTGGGATTGAGCCCCACATCGGGCTCCCTGCTCAGCGGGAAGCCTGCTTCTCCCTCTCTCACTCCCCCTGCTTGTGTTCCCTCTCTGGCTGTGTTTCTCTCTGTCAAATAAATAAAATCTTAAAAAAAAAAAAAGAAAAAGAATACTGTTTTCAGACAATCAAGAATTAGTAGAAAAACTATAATGTCTCTCTCCTGTGAGAACCCATTCCTAGGGTGCCTAGGTGGCTCAGTTGGTTGGGTGTCTGCCGTAGGCTCGAGTCATAATCCCTGGGTCCTGAGATGGAGCCCTGCATTGGACTCATTGCTTAGCTGGGAGCCTGCTTCTCCCTCTCCCTCTGCCTGCTTCCCCCACTGTTAGTGTTCTCTCTCTGTAAAATAAACAAATAAAGTATTTAAAAAGAAAGAAAGAAAAAGAAAGAAAGAAAGGAGAGAAAGAGAGAGAAAACCAAAAAAACCACATTCCTCAGTTAACTATCCCACACCTTCATCACTACTGTTGAGTATCATGGTCACTAGATGTCGCTGCTGTCGTTTGAATAAGATTTTCTTCCTGCTTCCCGCCCGCCCCCCACCAAAGAATTTTTATGGTTTGGGAATTGCTTTTCATTGTTGCTGAGATTTTGGTAAGTGGATGCTATTTTATATATTAACGGATACAGATCACTTATTTCTTTACTAGAATACTGATGTAACTTGCCTAAGAATCCATAGGAAGAGAGGGGTAGACCCAGAGTTGTAAAACTCTATTCTCATATCTATACTTTATAGGCTTTTAAAAAGCAAAAATATTCCAGATAGGAGCCATGAAGACAATCATCTTTTTAAACTAAGACCAAATGAATAATACTTACTATATATTAAGTTATCTTTGTTGTATTTTCTCCCTGATGGCCTTCTCCTTGGAAACTAGATACATATGAATCATAAAAACCCAAGACTTTCCCAGGCCAGACTTTAAAGAGTAAGAGAACATGACATAACCCATCATCTAGGTTCAGGTGATTCCTTCCTCCAGAGAGCCTCCTTCATAAAGTTATTAAAATCAAACAAACATACAAGACCCACACAAACAATCCTAGACAGAGAGCATCTCTAACCCAACTTCCCAGCCAAGAGAAAAAGAAAACCAGTAGTTTTCCTCAAAAGACTAGAGCTAAGAAGGATACAGAAGCATCTGTGAGAACAATCCTGAGCTGCTTTCACAAGCTGAAGTGAAGAGGAAAAAAGGAAAGATGAAGGCAAGTTAACCGACAGAGGCAACTTAGTGCCATGGCTGAAGCTTCCGTTTATTCCTGCTTCTAAGAGAAAATCAAAAATTTACAACCCCTTGGGTAGGTTGGCAGGCAAGAGATAGAGGAGGAAGCTCTCACACACCTGCTCAAAGTTGTTGGACCCCCTTTTTTCAGCCCCCGGAGTGGGAGGGAGGAATGGACGTGCCCTGAAAAGAAAAGGAAAAGGAGCCAGCATCGCTACCAGCCTTGGGAAAATCTCCACAGATGAGCATTTTTGTTGCGTTAAGTGGCCCGCATTAGCAGCCTAAACACGTAGGGGAAGGCTAACATCGCCTGTTAATATGATGCGGGAGAGCAATGACAGACCTGGCATTTGCGAGTGGAAGCGCCAGTTTTACATAAAACAAAACGAAACATTTCTGAGGATTTAAGTCCTTAGGGTTGGGGTGGAGTGAGTTTTGGGGCATTCCTCGTTCCATAGGCAAGGCATGTCCTGGGACATCAGTTTGAGAGGATTGTTATGTTATATGTAACACGCACACACACACAGAGACACACACACACACTTACATTTATTTCAACTATGTTTAAAACAATAATTTCTACAGTATGGAAAAAACTTCTTAGTCCGTGGTTCTGAGGTTGTCATTAGGAGAGAACAGGGGAAGAGTCATCCCCCTGATGTCTCCTTTAAACTCCAGCATGGGGACTGAGAACTGATGAGGGGGCTCTGAAATCCTGCATAAAAATGGTTACTTCCACCCTTCTCAAACTGGGCTTTTCTGTCTCAGGCATAGAGATGGATAGTGATAGGGATAGAGAATAGGGAATAGGGATAGGGATAAGAGTACGGATAAGGATATGGATAGGGACAGGAGTCCCGGTAGGGATACAGGATTGGGAAGCAGAAGAAAAGGGAGAAGACAGAAGAGAAAGGTGAGAAATTGAGGTGGGGGAGGAAGAAAAAGAAGGAAGGGGAAATTGAAGATAGTAAACCCAACTGAATTCCAATTATTTGTGAGGTTTTTTTCCTCCCCCGAAGGAATCACACTTGCTTGTTCCTTCCTCGCCTTTCTAAAAACTTCCAGCTTGAACAGCGTTCCAGATTCATGAAAGCAAACAAAACAAAACTTTGGACGGGTTGGGGGTAGAAATGCCTGAAAGCCCATGCAGTGATGTCAACAGTCGGCTTGCTGCTCTGTTGGTTATCAACCAGTTGTGGACATATGGATCATCCTGGTTATTTCTCTTTCCATAGCCTCTTCACCCTTAGCATCTCCTTTCTCCAAGATTGGCTTCAGAGCAGCCAGGCAAGATCTGGGAATGAGGCTGGCCTTTTGTGCGAAAGAAAAGGATAGGATTCACAGAAATTAAATGCGGAAAGGCCCCTGGTCCGTGCTGCCAGCCTCAAATTTCCCCGCACACTGTTAAAGTTTTTTGAATCTCTGCGACTCTGTGTGAAGACGTGGTATTTCTCCTGGGTTGGTCTCCAAGGCTACAGGGGTTCACCCACCCAAATCTAGCCTTCCCCTTAATGCCTTTACCTCAGTACATCAAGCAAGCCATTTGGAAAATCAAAGGACCCTTTGGGCTCCACGAACTGATTAGAGAGAGTCGAGATCTCAGATCTTCGTATTGGGAATAGAGGGGAGCAAGGACTGAGGAGAAGTCGAGAAGTCGGGAAAGCCCCGCTGTAGACAACTGGCCGACAGAGGAATCTGGGCTGTTTTCTCTAAGAAAGCCCTTAAAAAGCACTGGAATGTGGTGGCGTCGGCAGCAGACGTTGCTTTATGAGACCCGAATTCAGGCTGCTCTAAATGAATTTTGGATAAAAATGGATTATCGCTTCAGATCCAAATATTCCCTGACCTGTTTCCCAACGCACTCTGGCGCTTTGCTGGGAGAGCACCGCGCTGCCGGAGACTTGGCGCTTCTGTCAATTGCACAGAGCAATTACTAAGAAAATATTGTGACGATGTTGTAGGGCGGAAGGGGATGTGAGGGGGTGTGGGAGGGGGGAGTTAGTTTGGAGAGCGATTTGCAAAGGAATATTAAGTTTGATTCCTGAGGTCACTGCGGGAAAACGGGTTGACGTTGGGTGAGCTGCAGAACTCTTCCTCTAGGTGGCGGACGTTGGTACCCAACAACAGTTAGGCGGGTGCTGACTCCAAACACAGGATTAAGCTTCTTGCTGGTTTAAAAAAATAATAATAGTAATAATATAGAGGTATGGGGCTGTTTTTCCCCTTTTTGGATATTTATTTATTGTAGGGGAAAGTCATTGATTTTCCTAAGCAAACTGTGTTTCTCCTTCACTTGGTGGAAAATAAAAACTGTTTGAATAAATAAGTTATTTCTGAACATTTTGTTGTCAAAGTGTTAAATGTTCCCGTCATTTTTATTCAAACACTAACATGATTACAGCCAATTATATATTCACCAGTGTTCTTTATTTTAGAGTAATTGTACTTGTCACTAATAAAACAGAAGCATAATGGATTGCTACTGTTCTGGATTTTCAAGCAATTTTGTGTAATTTGATTGAATTATACATCTTATCTGCTAGTTTTTTTTATTTTTATATTTGGGGATCTTATTTTCTTGAAAATTGCAGCTCTATGCCTGTTTTGTTGTTTCTCCAGTAACGTACACTTCGGTAACACTGATAAATAGAAAGAGTCCTTTTGAAATGTCGAAAATCAGCTGTTTCTTTCCCCTCCCCTATCCCCACCCCCACCCCCCTGCACTTCAGCTCGGGGAAGACCTGAACTCTGGCTGCCGGGCAGTCTGAGCCAGTGGTTATGCTTACCCAAAAAGTCCAATGCCAAGACAAGCTCCCATTCACCCCAAAGGCAGCCTTCTCCCTGCCAGGAGTCTTTGGGGTTTTGTCTCTTTCCTGTAATGATACTGTTGGGTGTCTGGAGCTTCAAACATGCCAAGACAAGCCGACCATGAGTTCAGTTCATGTGCAATATGTATCAAGGGAAAGAATATGCACAGCACAGCCGAAGAATAAACTGTATATATTACTCCAATTACACAACCCCCAAATGTCCTCCTTACCCAACAAGCACCACCAGGAAACCCCTACCCAGCCCATAATTGCAATTATCTGTCTACTCCCCTATGTTCTTTTTGGTTTCATATATACCTAGAAAACAGGGACCAATAGTTTTTTTTTCTTTTTTAAAAAACAATTTCAATAAAAAGATACATGAAAAGGCACACGCATCTATCCAATGTTCACATATCTGAACAAATCGATAAATAAATGTGACAGCAGACAGACAGAACATAGGATTTTGAGAGACCATCTCTGCAACCAAAGGAACAGAAAATGTGCAATTCTTCTCCCAATAAATCCCTTCGGTTCCTAGGACACGACTCAAACGCCCCACTAGAAGCTGCAGCTGCAAGACTGAGCCAAAGTCTCTGACAAGTGCCTTGTGTATAACCCAATATTTATCAATAACAACAACAACAAAATCAAGTGAAACCAAGGCTGGGGATTTTCAACCGTTTCTAAAGCCCTGGCGTGGATACACACGTGGGCAAAAAACATCACTGGAGATGAGTTGGCTCCATTTGTCCGCCCTGGGGAGCAATCTTGGGGCAAAATCCACTGCTAATTGATCTCAACCAGCTACACTATCAGCTGAAAATGCTTGAGGAAACAAAGAATGAGGAGTGTGTGCTAAAGATACTCTAAGCATTTTTCAAGTAAATCGAGGTGCATAACCAATAGCGTGTACATACATATAAAGAGAGAAAGGGAATTACTTCTAATTGATGAGAAAAATAATGTTTCATGTGTAACTCCAGACTTCTCTAAAATCTAGTGATTGTTTTGTGGTCGGACTTCCCACTTCCTCCAGGAAAACCTGAAGGCCAAGTTTAGTGTTCAGAGCTGAAGAGTAGACACTGAGCCCAATTAGGGGTCGCTCTCCTATCTTCTGGGCTGTTTACTCCAAGGCCAAAGGGTAGGCTACTTAGGCAGGGATCCCAGCGCAGTGTTGGGAGTCCCCAGCGGCCAGCGGAGACAGGAGTCGGGACAGCTCCGAGCGAGCCCTGCCCGCTCAGCTCCTAGACAGTGCTCAGCCGCTGCCTGCCAGGTTGCTCTCCAAAGGAGGGGGGCTTTTTCAGCGTTTCCACTTCCTCATGGCCTCATCTATTTTATCTAACAAGTTCACGATCCAAAGAGAAAAGGAAAGAGTGGTGGGGGGAACAAAGCAAAACCAAAACAAAACATTAACAACAACAACAAAAAAAACAACGCAAAAAACACAAAAAAACAAAACAAAAACAAAAACAAAACCCTCTTCACCCGTGGTGATTCATAGTTCACACGCTTAGGAGCCAAACTTGGCCGACCGTGTTTTTTACCCCTGAACATTACTTTCTCTCCCGCGTGCCTTAGGACAAATTCAGAAGGCAGATACTAAAATTAGTAAACAAAAATCTAGGATTGTTTTTAAAATAAAAGTGACTGTCCCCACCCCCCACTACCTTTGTTGTTGATTCTGAAACAGAGGAGTGGGGTGTTTAGTTTTCACACGATAACGGAAACTTGTTCTGACACTTCTGCATCAGAGCTTACCCTGGCCGCTCCTCTCCTCCCTGGATGCGGCTCCTTCCAAAAGGCAGGAGAGAAATAGGGGTATAAATGGTCTCCCCTAGTGGGTTCAACACCCCGTACATGTAACTGAATATTCGCATTAACTTCACCCACACTTACCCTACGTTTTTAACTCTGAGATGTGCTTTATACATATAATAAGCTTAAAACCATTAACTGGTCTCTATTTTTTTTCCGCGTTCATCGTAGCACATGACCTCTTAGCTCAAAAATACTGATCTGTGTGCATGCTTCCGGCGTGGTGAGCAAACACAAGACATCTCGTCTGGAAAGGTAACTGACTATAAAGGGGGAAAATCCGGAAGCGAAACCTAAAAGCAAGTCCTCCAGCTTGATTGCGCTCGGCTGCTCCCGATGAAGGAGCTCCAGGCAGGCGCGCGGGTTTGCGCGGGGAGGAGCGGCGCGCCCGGGACTCCGCCACGCTCCTTACCCGTAATTGTTGGGGTTATAGCCTTCCAGGATGAGCGGGGGAGGGAGAAGATCCGGACCTTTTGGGACACACTGCTCCAACAGATTTTCCATCGCTTTAGGAGGGGGAGGGGGTATAGCTACAGGAACTGCAGTTCAAGAGTGAGGAGGCAAGTGGGTATGAGAAAAGGTGCAAGTCAAAACTGGCTCATTGGTTTGTCCATCTGAGTTTTTAGGAAGGGAGTTGATGTACAGGATTAAACAGTTTACGTTCTCTCATTTGACTTTCCCCGTGAGAAGAGGGACTCTGTTGGAGGGCTCTCTGCATGCCTTCTGGCCTACCCACCCCAATGTTTGCAGTTTTCTCTCTCCTCATTCCTTCACAGACCATTGGTACCAACATGTTCTCAAATACACTCATCACTCTCCTATATGGACCCTGGGCTGTTCAGTTCTCTTCGTGTACCTTTGAGAGTTGACCATCTAAAAACCTCAACTAACACCATTCCATCTTTCACAACTGGAGTTGGGGGGGGGGGAGTTGTTAGAAGGGTGCTTCAAAATAGAGGAGACTGGATGCACCACGTTCTCCAAAGAGTACTGTAACACTTCCCAAAGTAGATTATTCAGGCTCCTATGGGAGATCAAATTGAAGCTCCAACTAATTAAGGAGAATAGTGACAGGATAGTTAGCTCAGCGTTTTGAGGCCTGTAAGTTCTCCTTTCTGCCTGATATATATTTATGAAGTCTTTCTTTTTCTCCCTCTTTCGGTAATGACCCACTGATGGAAAATCCATTATCTTGTGTGCTGACTTTTGCCAAGTCTCAATTCCTCCGTTTTTAGATAGACTCCAGGGTTAAAGCTAAAAACCTCCATCATTCTCATCATTATCCTTTACCATAACCCCTTCAACTCTTTGTCTTTCTCTTTAGCATTTCCTGACCCATTTGAAAAAAGAGCTATGTCTTTGGGCAAGGAGAGGAGAAAAAGGACCTCTCAGAGCATGCTTACCCCAAAGGTGTGGGATCATATCTCTCAATTGCCTCAGGTCAGGAACAGGCTTGCCCTCACACTATTAGAGGCTTAACTCTGGCAAATAACGGGAAACAAGTAAAGGGTAGTGGGCATTTTATATTTATAAAAAATGTGTACAGTATTTGACTGAAAGACTCCGAGAGACTTTTTAAAAGTCCTTGGTCCTGGGTGATAATATTTCATTGTCCATGTCTCTGTGCCTGGCTTTCCAATGGGAAGAAGCTACTCCTGAGCGTATTTTGTTGCAGATCTGCGGTTTCTTTGGATGAGTATGTACTTCCCTTCAGAGAGCTTGAAACCTCTGACAGCATCAAACTTGCCTGGGAAGTCCCAGGAGTCTCTATCCAGGCCTTCCTCTTCTTTCTTCATCTTGGACTTTCTCGCTTCAGAAGCTTCAAAAGCTTATACCAGTTAAACATTTCGATTCTCAAATATGAGGCTCTCCCGTAGTTTTTTTTTTTTTTTTTTTCTCAAGGTTCTCAAGCAAAATTGCCGGTGCCACAATGTTATGATGGAAGGATGCTGAAATGACAGGCCTAGTAGACGCTTGTCTTAATCATCGGCTTCTTAATTTAGTTTTAGTGTGGTGTGTGTGTCTGTGTGTGTGTGTCTGTGCTTGTGTGCGCGCACACACACATGCTCGCACACATGTGCGCGCCCCCGGGGATACTAGGGGTGCGCGCGTGCGTGCTGAAAGCAGCCGCTTGACAACCTGCAGCTCCCTAATGAGTGACGAGGCAGGGCTGCTGCAGAAAAGTAACACTTCCCTGGTGTGAAGACCTCTTACTGAGAAGTTTAGTTCACTACTGTTCTCGCAAACCTAATCGTGTAACCTGTAACCAAAACCCACAGAACAAGGATACAACACGCTAAAGAGTAACTTATGATCACTAAATGTTAGCACCATTACCTGCTGTTAGGAAGGGATTGCAGACCTCTCTCGTCAGTCTCTGGAAATACCTGGATGCCTCTGCATGAGTTCCACTTGTTTCCAAACGTCATGGGGTCAGGGACTCCCTATGCATCTGCAGGAAGAGAGTTTTAGCCAGAGCTTGGTGCCACTCCAAGGACATTCTGTCCAGGGAGCTGAAAGCAAAGTGGATTTTAGGTTAAAAATGGCCCTCCCTCCTTTAACCAGCAGGTAACAAGGAGAAAAAGAATAGAAAAACTAACAGAAAGCAGGAAAAAGGCCTTAAGGAAGACTTAATTTAACATCGCCAAATGACAAAACTAAATGTGCTGCTCCCTACTCAGCTGTAATAGGCTCTGGAGCCTTGATTATTAATTAAAACTAGAGATGAAATAATCTACTTCATTTCCCAAGCAATTCTTCTGTTGGAACTACTCACTCTTTACAAGGCCTGTTCTCTTTTGGGAGGAGATGATGGGGTAGGACAGCAGAGAGGGAGAGATGTTTACCACTTTATATACCAGAAAATTACATTTGCTCTGACTTACACTTGGATTCCTTAACAGTGTACATTTATAGATATTAATGTGTGAGAGATCAAGATTAAGTTGATGATGATGGGAAACTAGTAGAATGATACAGAATATGAGATCTGAGGCCACTGGTTGCCGCCTGTCTTTTGAAAGTAATCAGAGGGACTGAGTGAGATAGAAACAGAGTTGGGGCTTCTTGTGTTCAGGACAGAAGTCTGAGGTGGACGTGGGCAGTCCTTCAAATCCAATTTGCACCCAAATTGACCAGTAGGATTTACAAAGCTCCATCCAGGGACTTTCAACTTGCACAATGCTCTGCCCAAGTACCCCCTCCCCCTCCATTTCATCTAGTGGCAGCTCTAAAAAGAAGACACTGCTGAGACAAATGTGGGCTGCTGAGTAAATAGTGCATGTTTTGTTGAACAAGCCTACCCCCACATATATATGTGTGTGTATACACACTATATATATATAGTGCTCTATCTCACCGTGAAGTCCATTAAAATTATTAAAAGGATAATAAAATCATTTCCCCCCAGATTGCAAATGACCTCTGTTATTAGGGAGAATAGATCTTTAGAGTGAGTATATTAAAGTATAACCTATTTATTCCTACAAAAATATTCTGAGACTTGCATCCATGCAATCCTTAAAATAATATAACACATTCTTAATTTGCATGCAAAATATTTTCCCAGTCAATATAAGCTCCTGGCACATCAAACCAGATTATTACAGCTCTCATTAGCAAACCCCAGTTTTTGCTTTTTGAAAGTAAACAAAAGAAAAACTTATTTTCACCTGCTAAAATTTTATGCAAGATTACAAAACAATGCACACTCAGCTTTGACCTAAGAAACACCTTTAAAACATTAAAAATTCATCACTCAGTGCTGGTGTTGTATTCAAGGAATGCTCCTCCAGTTTGCTGCTGAGCTCATATTTGAATAAAATGTCCAATGTTAACAAACAATACCCACGTTTGGCACTTTGTGTATTAAATTGATCAAACAGATTTTAGGAGGCACAATGCACAATTTGTACAGACCTGATTGAGTTAATATAATATCAGCAAATTTTACATCGAAATGATTCTGTTTCTTTTCTTTGTGTTTAAAACCAGCACAGATTACAAATTTTAATGATCTGAAAATGTTTGGTATACAAAATCATGCTTATTTCAGTATTAGCAAAAACACAAGAAATTTTTCAACACAAACACCCAGCTGTGTCTATTTTAAAAGCAGTTCAATGACAGCTTGCACTTATGAGCATGCAATCAGCTAATTTCGCTTTTTTTTCTTCTGTGTTAATCAACACTTTCCTTCCTGCATATCAGAGTACAAATAGTATAGTTACTCCACATCAGTAAATGTTTACGTAACCTGTCCTTTCCCAAGAATCCGGTTACACCGAATCATTTCACGCTAGACCGACTACGAAAACGTACCGGGCCGTCCACCTCAGAGGGAGCCCTTGTGTGCCATTATAAGTGGTGATGAGAAGGGGGGCTTTGGGGGGAGAAATGGGGAGGAGTAGGTGGAGGAATGGAGTGAGGGAGAGGAATAGACTGAGGAGAAGGGGGGGTAGTGAGTGGGGTGGAGGGAGGAAGAGGGGAGGAGGGAGAAAAGTGAGTTGAGAAAAAGTAGGAATAACAGGCTGGAGGAGGGGAAAAGAGTGAAAGGAGGAAAGTAAGCAGAAAGAGGAAGGCTCACAGATCTCTCCAACAAGTCCCCAAAGCCCATTAGCTCACCCAGTTCTGCAAGAAATTGGAGCTTAGAAGTCAGTGTTTGGGGCCAAGTCACTATCAACGTTGATAGCTGGGACCCTTGAACTTTCCTATATGTAAATATAGCTTAAATAAGGAAATATGTAGAAATGACAGGGGGGGTACATAGAGTGGAAGGATAGATGAGGTTAGTCCAATATTCAAAGTTTCTTTACGGTATTCCCAATAGATTTTAAAAATCACCGGCTATTTGTAATTGTTATTCTCTTCAGAGTTTATTCTCTCTTTCTCTTCCTCAGGATTTCAAGAGTGGGGTGGAGAGAGTGAAATAACTCCATATTAGCCTGAGTATTCTTGTATTCATCAGTTGTATTCTATTAGAACTGAACTTTAACATCACACATAGGCATCGCTTTTTCTTCCCTTTTCCTAAATACTAAATCTGCCAGACAATTGATAGTTTATCAAAGTGAGTAAATGTTTACATTTGTATGATTATTTTACAGAGGAGGGGGAAAGTGTCTTTCCTTTATGCTTCTCCTCCACCTCCCTCTCTAGGGCTACATCCTTCCGTAAAATGTGGTATGTTTCGTACCCATGTGGGATGAAACAGCCTTTGATCAGTGTACTCCGCACCAAATTCCAATCCCTGGGAAATGCTGGGCCTTAGCCCTGCCCCTGGCCACGGGATCCTTTTAAAGCCCCCGAATCACAATCTCCCCACTCACTTCAGCCCTCAACCGAACCTTCCCAGTTCTAAAATCCGAGAAGCTGGGACTGTGGGACCCACGTACCCAAGGCTTCTAGTTGCCTTCCATCTGCATTCAGGGTGGGAAAGGGCTGGCTTCCGCATGCGGTTATTTCAGCATTAAGGCCCGCACAAATCAAAAGCATTTGAGAAACGGAAAGAAAAAAAGAAAAGGAGTGAAAACAGGAAGGCTTAAAAAAAAAAAAAAAAAGGAAAGAAATCGCCGCCACCCTTATTTTGCCTCCAATGTTAACAAGCAAAATGAAATATTTCCAGGGTGATCGCTCGCGGCCACTAGCTTCCAATTCGGATTAGAAGCTGAGGAGACGCTCAAGCGGCGAAGAGAAAACGACACCGAGTCACCCAGCGTGTGAGCGACGGTCCAAAGCAGGAGAGAAGGGGAAGGAAGAGACACATATACATAGCATGTGTTACCTGGTTTATTTCGAGATTGTTTGGTATTGTTTTCTCTCTGAGCACCACTCATTTCGGAAGGCTATCATAGGCGCCCACCACTGAGCCGCCCCCGCCCGCCGCCGCAGCGCGGGGAGCCCCAGGCCCGATTTCCCCGCGGCGCCCGAGCTCGGAGCTCGCCGCCGCCGGGCCGCAGGAACTGAGTAAGTAACCCCTGTTTGGCCCCGCGCTCGCCAGCCCACTTCCTCCTCCTCATCCCTTCGCTTCCAAACCCCATCCAGGCCCTCCTCCCCCTAGGTGCAGGGCACCCCCCCTCCCCACGCCAGGGGTGGGCCTTCCCTCCCCAACCATCCAAAGTCTCGCTGGAGTGTTACCTACAAGGGGCACAATTTTCCTACGGGCTCAGAATGCTGACCCGGGCCTGCAGGGCCGACTCGAAAGAGTAGCGCCTTGCCTCTTCCTCCTCCATTTCCTGCCCTGTCCTTGCATCCTCTCCCTGCACTCCCACTCTCCGCTCCACCACCGCTGCCGCCGCCGCCCCCGCTCTTAAAAATTGAATACAAACTTTAATCAGTAACGACAAATATTGACGCTCAAAAGCAAATGACCCAATACAGTGAGAAGGCAGGCGGAACTATGAGCTATTTGCCCTAAGAGGGGGATTTCGGTTGGGCAAACCCGCAGGGTGGAGGGGTGGAGGGGGCGCAGAGAACGGCCGCGGCGCAGCGTGCTCGGGGCGGCGTATCCCAGCGCGGCTCCGCGCGGCGGCGAGGCCCAGGCCCGCGGTGAGGGGGAGGCGAGCGCCGAGGGGGCGGGAGCCGGCGGGCGGGGCAGGGGTGGGTGGGCCCAGATCCGCCGATTGGTCGACGGCAGGAGAGACGCTCCCGCACGCCGCCGGCTCTGATTGGCCCAGCGGTAGGAAAGGTTAAACCAAAAATTTTTTTACAGCCCTAGTGTGCGCCTGTAGCTCGGAAAATTAATTGTGGCTATAGCCGCCTCGATCGCTGTCTCCCCAGCCTCGCCGCGGCCGCTCCGGGACGCGCCCGCCCGCCGCCCGGCTCTCCCCCCCTTTGGGCTGCTGCTGCTGCTGCTGTGACTGCTGCTGCGAGAGGAGGAGGAGGAGGAAGCAGCAGAAGGGGGGGGGAGCGGGGGGTGGGGGGGAGACCAAGAAGTAGAGTTGGGAGCGAGGGAGCTTCACCCCCGGGGCGGTGGTTGTTTCTTTTTTCTCTTTCTTTCTTTTTTTCTTTTCCTTTTTTTTTTCTTCTAATTCCTGAGGGGTGGTTGCTGCTTTTGCTACATGACTTGCCAGCGCCGGAGCCTGCGGTCCAACTGCGCTGCTGCCGGAGCGCTCAGTGCCACCGCCGCCGCCCGCGCCGCCCGCGCCCCGCTCGGCACCCACCGGTCGCCGCCGCCCGCCGCGCTGCTGTCCCGCTCCCGCGCCGCCGCCGCCGCCGTTTCCCCCCCGACGACTGGGTGATGCTGGACATGGGAGATAGGAAAGAGGTGAAAATGATCCCCAAGTCCTCGTTCAGCATCAACAGCCTGGTGCCAGAGGCGGTCCAGAACGACAACCACCACGCGAGCCACGGCCACCACAACAGCCACCACCCCCAGCACCACCACCACCACCACCATCACCACCACCACCCGCCGCCACCCGCCCCGCAACCGCCACCGCCACCGCAGCAGCAGCCGCCGCCGCCGCCGCCTCCGCAGGCACCGCAGCCCCCCCAGGCGCGAGGCGCCCCAGCAGCCGACGACGACAAGGGCCCCCAGCAGCTGCTCCTCCCGCCGCCGCCGCCGCCACCGGCCGCCGCCCTGGACGGGGCCAAAGCGGACGGGCTGGGCGGCAAGGGCGAGCCGGGCGGCGGGCCCGGGGAGCTGGCGCCCGTCGGGCCGGACGAGAAAGAGAAGGGCGCCGGCGCCGGGGGGGAGGAGAAGAAGGGGGCGGGCGAGGGCGGCAAGGACGGGGAGGGGGGCAAGGAGGGCGAGAAGAAGAACGGCAAGTACGAGAAGCCGCCGTTCAGCTACAACGCACTTATCATGATGGCCATCCGGCAGAGCCCGGAGAAGCGGCTCACGCTCAACGGCATCTACGAGTTCATCATGAAGAACTTCCCCTATTACCGCGAGAACAAGCAGGGCTGGCAGAACTCCATCCGCCACAACCTGTCCCTCAACAAGTGCTTCGTGAAGGTGCCCCGCCACTACGACGACCCGGGCAAGGGCAACTACTGGATGCTGGACCCGTCGAGCGACGACGTGTTCATCGGCGGCACCACGGGCAAGCTGCGGCGCCGCTCGACCACGTCGCGGGCCAAGCTGGCCTTCAAGCGCGGGGCGCGCCTCACCTCCACCGGCCTCACCTTCATGGACCGCGCCGGCTCCCTCTACTGGCCCATGTCGCCCTTCCTGTCCCTGCACCACCCCCGCGCCAGCAGCACTTTGAGTTACAATGGCACCACGTCGGCCTACCCCAGCCACCCCATGCCCTACAGCTCCGTGTTGACTCAGAACTCGCTGGGCAACAACCACTCCTTCTCCACGGCCAACGGCCTGAGCGTGGACCGGCTGGTCAACGGGGAGATCCCGTACGCCACGCACCACCTCACGGCCGCGGCGCTCGCTGCCTCGGTGCCCTGCGGCCTGTCTGTGCCCTGCTCCGGGACCTACTCCCTCAACCCTTGCTCGGTCAACCTGCTTGCGGGCCAGACCAGTTACTTTTTCCCCCACGTCCCGCACCCGTCAATGACTTCGCAGAGCAGCACGTCCATGAGCGCCCGGGCCGCGTCCTCCTCCACATCTCCGCAGGCCCCCTCGACCCTGCCCTGTGAGTCTTTAAGACCCTCTTTGCCAAGTTTCACGACGGGACTGTCCGGGGGACTGTCTGATTATTTCACACATCAAAATCAGGGGTCTTCTTCCAACCCTTTAATACATTAACATCCCTGGGACCAGACTGTAAGTGAACGTTTTACACACATTTGCATTGTAAATGATAATTAAAAAATAAGTCCAGGTATTTTTTATTAAGCCCCCCCCCATTTCTGTACGTTTGTTCAGTCTTTAGGATTGTTTATTATTCTAACAAGGTGTGGAGTGTCAGCGAGGTGCAATGTGGGGCGAATACACTGTAGAATATAAGGTTTGGAAGTCAAAATTATAGTAGAATGTGTATCTAAATAGTGACTGCTTTGCCATTTCATTCAAACCTGAAAAGTCTATCTCTAAGAGCCGCCAGATTTCCATGTGTGCAGTATTATAAGTTATCATGGATCTTTATGGTGGACGCAGACCTTGAGAACAACCTAAATTATGGGGAGAGTTTTAAAATGTTAAACTGTAATTTGTATTTAAGAAGCATTCGTAGTAAAGGTGCCCAAGAAATTATTTTGGCCATTTATTGTTTTGTCCTTTTCTTTAAAAAACTGTTATTTTTCTTTTTGTTTACTTTTAGACCAAAGATTGGGTTCTAAAATGCACTTGGTATGCTAAGTATTAAAAAAAAAAAAAGGAAAGTTGTTTCAGTTGGCAGCACTGCCCATTCAAATGAATCGGAAGGGGACAAAATTAATGATTGCCTTCAGTTTGTGTTGTGTATATTTTGATGTATGTGGTCACTAACAGGTCACTTTTATTTTTTCTAAATGTAGTGAAATGTTAATACCTATTGTACTTATAGGTAAACCTTGCAAATATGTAACCTGTGTTGCGCAAATGCCGCATAAATTTGAGTGATTGTTAATGTTGTCTTAAAATTTCTTGATTGTGATACTGTGGTCATATGCCCGTGTTTGTCACTTACAAAAATGTTTACTATGAACACACAGAAATAAAAAATAGGCTAAATTCATATATATCTTGATACTTTTGTCTCTTTTATTAAATAGAGCTAATTTTTAAAAGACCATTAAAATTCTAGGGAATTCAAAGGCTTTTTCAGCCAACTAAAATTTCACTGCTCCTTTCATTTGAATTGAGACTTTAAAAATTAAAATAATATTTTTTTCCATTGTGGAATCAAGTTTTACAAGGAGCAGGCTATTTGATAAACACTAGCTTTAAAGAAAGTATAGGCTTTTCAGCTGATATCTTCAAGTTTCTGTAGATATACAGCAAAAAAAAATTTATGTGCATAGCTATTTACCTTGTGTTTATTTTCAAATCAGTTGATAGAATGCTTACTTTTTATATATTTTGTTTCAGGTATCTTGTTTATAACATTTGGCAAATTATAAATAAATCTATGTATATGGTTAGATAGAAGTGAATATAATGCACACATATGTAATATATATATATATAGATACACAGAGCCCTTCAGTTCAGGTACAATTTGCGCTATGAATGCTGCAAATATTTTTGTTTAAATATTTGTATTTATACTTTCTAAGTCAGCATTTATTTTTGTGGCTGTTTACCCACAATGAAAGAGTTCTAATAAAGATGTGCTGAAGTTGCAATATAGATTTGCTGAAGTGATCACCTGTTGTAATGACTTTCAGATCAATGTTTATATTTTATTTTTAATTATAACAATTTAAAATTCTAGATATTCAGAAGTAAAATGCCTCTCTCTCCTTTTCTTTCATTTTTGCAACATAGAGGTATTTATTTGATTCCCTTTTAAATGTCTGTATAATTTAATCTAGAGATTTGTTCCTTTTGCTTACAGTCATAATTTTGTTTTAACTTACAGTATACATATGCATGTATATATATGCATATATATCAGTCTGAAACAAAATGAAAACATTTTTTGGTTGTTTCAGCATCCCAATTGCTACGGCTCCAGAAAATAATTAGAAAACCTAAGTAAAAGGTTTAGTAACTAATTGGATCCTGTGGAGAGTCTATGGAGGACAAGTTGTTCATTTGTTACAATTGTATAGTCTGAAATGTGTTCTGCAGTAATGCAATAAGCTGGCTACTTCTTACAATGGGCCCAATGAAAAATAATCTGTCCCCAAGATGTTATCGGCAAACACTTAGAGAGTTGCTCAGGGGGAAAAAAGAAAAAAGCTTAGAAGAGAAGCAAGCTGACTCAAATAGATTGAAATAGAAATGCAGAATAGTTAATATTGGGACATAGGGATGGGTGGGTTGTGGAAGGGAGAGACAGAGGAAGAGAGAGACAAGAAAAGGGAAAGAGAATCTTGGGGGGGGGGAACATCTCCCACTACCAAAAAGAAAGAAAGAAAAAGACAGAGTGCTATCTAAGAAAAATAGATAAAGTCCAGGAAAATTAACAGAGCTGGAACCAAATATACACAAATGGGGAAATTGACTAAAATAGACCAAGACAGCTAGTTTAATTATCTCCTAAGCAGACTGGACATTTTATTTTCTTTGTAAGAGAGCAGTTTCACCAGAGGTCCAACTTTCTTGAAATGTAACAGTTCTTCAGAATAAAGCATGAAAGAAAATTCCACAAATAAACTGTTTTAGAAGCTAAATTTATGATTGATATTAAAAATAGTAATAGAGTCCAAGTGAATGAGGTTAGGCAAAGGAAATCCCCATTACATATTTGTGAACCAAGACAGCTCAAAGAAAAGCATGTGTTTAGACTGAAAAAGGTGATGATGTATTGTTTGCTTTTACCATGGATTTTATTTGTGGAATGAGAATGTATTGGCACAGAAGAAATAATCTTTTGCCTATCAAAAGTTAAAAAGAAAGTTGAACTCTTGTATTGTGATAAAAGGGACATAGAGAAGAAAGAGGTTTTTTGTTTTTTGTTTTTTTTCCCCTGGCCGTATTAAATAAGTATACTTATTTGTGATAAATCTTTATTTGCATGATTGAGAAATTGAATTTCAATGACAAACTTCATACTTTGAGGTCAAGCTTAAAATTGACTTATTTGAACTCATAGATAGGACCTAAGTACTGGAGTGGAAGTTCTATTTGGATACACCTCCAAGTTACACATATAATGGATGTGACTAGAAGTAAGAATAGCTTGTTGAATACGCATACAAGATAAGGAGGAGGATATATAGAAAGAAAAATTTGTGAAGGACTCCTGAAGCCCAATATGAACATTTATCTCAATCTGTCCCATCATCTCTCAAGTTATCTTTTTCAAAGGCATACTGTTCTAGCATGGCATTTAATAGATTTCTCTTTTTTGCAACAAATTGGTTGTAATGTTGTGTTGATATTTGTTGTCACCAACTTTTGTCAGTTAAAATTAGCTTATGCCAGAAAAACACTTCAAAACTTTTTGAAGCTTTTCTTCTTTCATACTTATAATTATTTTTAATGAGATGGAGGTTGCTCTTTTTGAGATTTTGGAACTGCAAATGATCACAACTTAAAACTTGAAATATCAAACTGCAGTTTATCTCCAGGTTAAAGTATTTTACTTGAATGTGTCTGATATAAAGTTAATATAGATTATTAATATATAAAACATTGAGAAAATCATTTAAACTAGAGCAGTGAAAGACTTCTTCCACGTGTTTCTCCAACTTGTCACAGAATTGGAAGTCAAGTGAACATGAAGTCCAGAACTAACAGGATTCAATACAAGTATATTTATGGCAATGGAAGATTTCATGTGGTTTATATGATTTGCATAAAAAGAAGTGTAGAGAAACCAAAAAATGAGTCTTGCAGAGTATTGATATAATTGTATATATTTAAGTTGTTGGATATTTCACCCAAATAGATGGACAAATTGAATATATTTAGAGCTTTAAATATATAAATGTGGTTTTAAAGTGTTTCCTACAACATTGTTGAGGAATTTGCTTATGTTGAAATAATTTTACTTTTGAGAAATTAATTTTATAAATATCTAAAGTGGCTAGTTGTGTTTGGAACTAAATGCCTGCTGGAGAAATAGGCTAACAAAGGGTGAAGGTGAAGATCATTAGAGGTTTTAGAGCTGGCTCAGATGGGTTGCTGGGGTTGTATAACTGTGCCTAGAGGGCGGGGTTCCTGTACATTCCTACTTCACCAGATAACCTGCCCCCAACACCACTCCAGCTTCTTCTGCCAGACAGATGGAACTCTCCAACGTGAATATCTGCTCAGCCATTCCAACAAGCGGGGTAGGTGAAATCTGAATTAAAATTCTCCCCCCCCCCTTGAAGCCAATTGAGGCCAGATCCTGGAGATATGGAAAGAATAGGGGTCATCTAGGTTTTCCTTTCGCGAGTACACATGTCTGCCTTCTTCCTAAGAACTACCTACCTGTAAGAGTTCAAAGGGGCTTTCATTCTCGGTTTTCTTTTGCGTGTTTTTCTTTTGTGTGTTCTCATCCCAGTCATCCCCCTTTTCCTACCCTCCCTCTAGGGCCTCCCCTCCCCCAACCACCAGCAGTTAAAATAATCCACCTCTTAGTTTTTGGCCCCCAAACCAACCTTTTCCCCACTCTAGCGGTCAGTTCGCTTGGACCTTGTCCTGAGGATGTAAGCCAAAGTGGCTCTGGGGAATATATGCTGTAGTGTTGTGTTTTCTCCCTTCCGATTTCTATTTGTTTTTTCCCTTCACCCAAGACTCTGCCTGGTGTTGGCCGAAGGATGCCGAAGAAAATGATTTAAGGACTGGGACACTCTTACCCCAAGATTGGTAAGTGCAAGTGCTTTTCGGAGGGAGGAGAGCTATGCCAGATTGCTTTTTACTAAGGTTTAAACCGCGTCTTTGAGGTGTGGGTCAAAAGTGCTCCTCTTCTTTTGGAAAAATTTCCTTGGCGGGCGCGCTATCAACAGAAGTAGCTGAGAGAATGAATGCATGATTTTTCCACGTCGGCAGAAAGTCACCGTGGATCCCTAAGTAAAAAGGATGAAGACATAGCAAAGAAGGATAAAGAGAAAACGAGTCGAACTTATGCGTAGGAGGGGTAGTGGGAGACCGAAATAGGTCCCAAAGTGCAGAGTAATTCAATTGGTGGAAATAAGATTTCTGAGTCTTGCCGCAGCTTCCAGAATACCCTAACGGACCTTTTCTTAACGTTCAAACTCTTAGGCATTTGTTCTCTCAATTTGAGGCAAAGCTCCTTGCTCCAGAGCCAAGGACTTGCCCAATTGTAAAGTTCTTTTTTCTTTTCTTCTCCTTCTCTCTCCCCCCCCCCCTTTTTGAGTACGCCCCTCCTCCCCCTATTTTCACACTAACTTTGCCAACCTTTCCCAGATCTGGCCCTCCGCCCCCAGCTCCTTGGCCTGGGTCAGGCGAGGGTCCCCGCGGGATTTGGCGGAACTGCTCCAGGTACAGTGCGGCGGGACCGGGGTGACAGGCTACTCCTCCGCCTGTTCGGAGGACTCGGGAAAAGCGCACCGTTCTGGGCTTGACTTTGTCCCCGATGGGAATACCCCAGTTCCCGGCTTTGGGAATCTCAGGCAAATAATTGATTCTTAATGCACACTTAGGAGACGGCAGTGTAAGCTCGAGAGCCTGACTGTCCCGAGAGTGCCTGAGGCGCGCCAGACACAGGTTAGCTTCACCCGAAGCGAATTTGGGGCCCTCGCCGCGATTTTCTATTAGCCTTCCCGGCGCCTCAGGGACTCCTGGGTGAAGCCGGACAAGGGCACGGTGGCGCGGCAGAGACCCAGCGGCGTTGTTTTCTCGGCCTTTGGAATCAAGTAGAAAAGTGATTTGGGGTGCAGAGTCGGGGCGGCGCTGGCGGCCGGGAGAGGGGTAGGAGAGGCGCTTCTGGAAGAGGCGACCGAGATTCCTGCGGACGCGGAGGCCGACGCTGAGCGGGGAGCAACAAGGTGAGGGCGCTCTTGCCCAGGACAAGGAACTTTGAGTGTGGTAGCTCACGCTGCCTGACGCCAGGAAAATCGACTCCACAGCCTTGGCTGGCGCGCTTCCCCATCTTTTTTCCTTTTATTCTTGTTTTCTCCCCACCCTTTCCCCCCTCGAAAGTTGTTTCTTTTTGTTTACCTGGTGCGGTTTCAGATCTCAGCACTTATATACTAGTTGATAAAACTATTTCCTCTGTAATAGGCATCTTTTCTCTTTTCCACTCCTCACCCCTGTTCTAGTTTGCTTTCTACTCTATTTTCCCTTCTGTCCAAGCTTGTAGTCCAAGGTGAAGGGTTCTTAAAGGAAAAGAGCTGGCCTTGGGATAAAATTACCTTAACACTAAGGGGTGGAGAGAGGGTGGTCGGGGTTTGGGTGGGCAGAGAGCATCCCGCGAGTGCGGGAGATTCTCTGGCGGTGCTTCAGCCTTGGAAAGAGGAAGGGAAGAAAAGGACAGGCAGAATGGAGCCGTCCACTTCCGACTGCCCCCCCCCCGTCTCTCCCCCATAAGACCCAATTTCGATGCTTTAACTCATCCTCACCTGGCGCTCTATCAAAACTTGAGGTAGGCAGAAATCTCGAAATTGTTTTCATCAGAAAAGACATTTAAATAATATCAAATAATTCTCAAAATTATGTCTGTGGGGGTGAGAAGGGAGATAAAACGCTCCACGTCATTTTGGCGGTCTGTTGTTTAACCCATATGATCCTCTACCCTCGTCTCTGGCTTTGCGGAAAAGCTGCACCGGAGGAAAGCGCATTGCACGTTGAGAGATTTGAGGATTCGTGTCCGAATGACACAAAGTGTTCCGCTGCCAGTTCTGTTTGATTATTCATTTTCGTCTTATGTTGAATTTTCCTACAGGGCTAGCACTCCCTGTATTGGGTTGTCTTCTTCAGTTTTACTCCCCACCCCCTTCTACTCCCTTAGTGCCTCATTCTTTGAATCAGAGCATGTTTAATCTTACTTCACGTCTGTAGGACAAACGTTGTTGATGCCCTTGATTGGGCAGAAAAACCCAAAACTGTAGTGGAGTTAGAGAGAGTTGTTTCTGGGTTCTTTTATTTTTCTCATCACTCTGAAATGTAATGACCTGATCATTGTTGTTTGAAGTTAAATTATGTTAAATTAGCCCTAAACAATAACTGATGATATTTTCCATTTGGCTCTGGTTGCCCCTGGATGAGAAAGAGAGGAGTTAGAGAATGTTTGGTCACATAGTAATATAATCAAAACCCATATTTAGGTGCTATTATGTAAGAAAGATCACGTTCAAAGAAGCTGAATTTCATAACTAAGAAATTCTTTTAAAGGCCTATGCTCCAGGAGGACTACAGTAATTCAAAGATGAATATAAATAAGCATCTTTGTTGGTTAAGAGAAAAATATGAACACCGTATTTTCATTACTCTTCAGAACCTAAATACTCAAAATCATCATACACTGGTTTTTGCTAATCTAAATTAATTCTGCCCTCCAAGGATAAATAGTCCCAAAAAGGAAATTTAATCTTACACAAAATCTGAACCATCTAGATATGAATTTCTAGAAATCCAAGTCATATTTATTTCTTTCAGTCAGACACTGTTTTGCAATCATTGTATAAAACAATTTTGGGATGACGCAGATGATGTTTCCCTTTTGTTGTTTCAGATTGTATATGCAGGCATAGGTGTGAGAGCTTCATGGTATATTGAAGAAATTACATTTTTCTCATTTGCTTTAACAAAAGGACCAAAAAATCTTTAAACACAAAATGTCATAGTAGTTGAGGAAAAATATTTAAAAATAGTAAGCACTATTGTGTGTTTTTCCTAGTAAAACGTGCTGAATAATTAGAGGCTATGATAAAGGTTGAAAAATTCAGAACAAGAAAAAGGAGGGAATTTTATTATTTGATACTTCTATAATTTTATAATAATATTTTAAAGTTTGATAGAGCTTTCTTAGAAAAAGTGGAATATTCCCACCCCTTCAGAAATACTCTAGATGGAATAAAGTAGGATCAGGTAAAACTGGCAGCAAGCAGGGCTTGTTTGTTTGTTTATTTATTTATTTCCCAGCAGCAGCAGCAGCAGTAGTAGTAGTAGTAGTAGAGTTGAAAATTTTACTTTTAATTATACATTGCAAGCTCTGATTGCAGGTTGGAAGACTAAAATCGATCATTCCTACATCAATAGTGTTGTCTATTACTGCATTGATTTGTGTTTATTTATGAAGAGACTTTCAGTTATTTACTTACATATTTCAGCATCTGCCTCTTGATTATTATTGCAGGTTGGTTTTAATGAAAGAGCTTGTACAGGAAACACATTTTACGGAACAATTTTAAGTAAACTTGATAGTGAATTATAGCAACCCAAAGAGTTTACAAAATTACTTATCATACTTGCTTTTAGCAATTAGAACCCTGTTTCTGATTAAAACCTCATGCTACATGAAAATTTCCATTCTTCTCTTCACACATTGTATGGATGTTTCAATAAAATAGAAAAACAGATGACTTCATTATGTCAGATATGATAGAGTGAAACCAATGAGTGAGCCTTATCTTTTTCTGTTGGCATGACTAGGTTTTTCTCATAATAAGCTGGCCGCTGGGTTTCCTAAGGATGTAGATGAAAAATCAAGGAGATGTGGGATTTGAATACTGAAATGGTATTGTTAACTTTAAGTTATTGGGGTTTACTCATGCTTAACAGCATATTTCAGAATTCTTCAGTATATATTAAATGCACATATACACTCATCTGTTCTATTATTTACTGTATATCTACAATTATGCCTTAAGAAGATAGGCATTTCTCTTGAACTAATAGCCTCCATGTGAGTGTTATATATCAAGGCTCATTTGAAGAAATGCAATAGCTAAAGACCACAGGGTGTGTCTTTTATAGGTACAGGCAACTGTAGGAGATTGAGATTCATTCATGTTTGTGCTATTTATCATCACAAAATGTTGAAAGATGACTTGGAAATTGGGGAAAAAAAAGTGGTCTAATTTATCGAGGGCTATTTACTCCTCATTTTATAGGATTTTGCTTGCAGTTTGGAAGATGAGTCTTTCTTTCCTAGTAATTTGGAAGACATCTACCAAGGTTAACAGTCTTGTTCTTCATCTCTTGCATCCCCTACCCCTGCCACCCCCTCCAGTGTTTGAGAGAAATATAGAAAGGAAAAGTAACCGAATTTCTTGAGAAGTAAAGATCCTTGGGAGATGGAAAGGGAATTAATCTCTTCATCCTGGCGAGTTGTCCTGAAACTACTTACCTCAGCTTCCGCGGCGTGAGAGGTGGAGCCTCACAGTCCGGCAGCTGCAGGCAGAAGGTGGGCGAACCCGGGGACCTCCAGCTTTGCAGGAGGTTGAAAGGAGAAGTGGAGGGAGAGATTTGAGGTTTTAAAATTTGGTTTATTTTATTTTTGTATCCTGTGCCAAGCCCTTGAAGTTAACACAGCGACATAGCCTTTTAAGACCAAGCACTCTTGGCATTCTTTCGAGATTGGGATTCCAGAGCATTGGATGAACAGGATTTACAGTTAAGGCGTGCTCACCCACCCCTCCCTCCGTCTTTTACGCACGCAGCAGCTCGTCCTCACGTGCACAGGGTAGTGGACAGTGTTGACTTGAATTGCTCTCGCTTGCTCCAAGCCTTTCCTGTGAATGAACCCGAAAACACTCGACAGGTCGTGAATAATCGTTTTAATGAGTGTGCAAAGCGTGCGACGGAGTGCACCGAGCTGTCGGGTTAAACAAACAACTTGTACCCTGACCAAATCCGATTGTTAAAGTGCAAAGTGATGTCAGTACCATTTCCATTGCCCTTCGGAAAACCACAGATCTGACACGCGGGAGTCCAATCTTCCCCATTAAAGAAAAATAACAATATTTTCCAAACGTGTATGTGATCTTCTTTAATATTAATCTAATCCAAAGGAAACCTCATTTGAGAGTCAGAGAAGTAGTCATGTCACTGTTTCAAAAACAAATCGAAAGGGAAAACGAGGCAGAAATCAGAACAAATATAGTCTCAGAGAGGATTTCTTTTTGATAGCTCACATGTCATTGCTGATCGATACTGTAAAAATCTTACATATATATAAAATTTAGCTCACCACAAGCAAATATCAAGTGTATCTAACCAACTGGGATTAGTAATCTGCTTCTGTGCTAAGAGTGAATCTCTATACCTGTAAAAACTTTTTCTATTGAAAATTTAACTAAAATATTTGTTGTTAAATATTAGCCTGTGAGAGAATGAAGGGACAAGTAGTTTCCACATTTCTGCTCTCAAGGAAAACAATTTGGAGAAAAGTAATGGGAAAGGAACCCTGATGGGCCACCATCTAAAACAATAACAAAAAGCACAAGTGAGCTCTTGACGACTCACACACTTTTCCCTTTCTTTGTACAATTGCACTGGGGAAATATTTTTGTTTCTTTCCATCCAGTTAAATGATCTACTTGGAATCAGCCACATGTTCTCCTTTCCTTGTTCATTCTTTTATCTTCTTTCACCATTCCAAACACCAGATACCACATGAAGAGTAAGAAAATTAAACCTCCAAAGATATAAGAGAAATCCCTTCTAAAAATTTTGAGGAGAAATGTGTACAATGCTTCCCTTGCCAGCACCTCATACACAATTATGAGTCAAAAAATGGCCAAGATGCTTGGAAATCAGTGTATTGGTTCTAAATAACTAGCTTCTTCAACTCAGTAACAATATGGGAATATTAAGGTTTATATTTTCATTGGATTAAGAATCCTAGGTTATGTATTTTCTTTATTAAAGACTGAAAATATATCATCTTCTATAGTCTGAAAGGTTATTTGTCCTCTTATAATTGTAACCAGCTTGGAGAAATGAAATAAGGGGGATATGGCATATTTGAATATGGGAGTTCAGCATCATTTGCTCACTTAACTTCCACTAACCATACTGTCATCTACATCTTTCTTTCTGACCATCTACTTCACATATGAATATGTTAATATACAACTGATGGCAATTAAATGAAATAATTCACCTAAAACATGACTGATTGAGGTGTTTGATGGAGTAAGGAATTTCTATGGAAGTCATTGTAGTTTTGTCTACTATGGTTGCTAGTTTTTATACATCTGTGTTAATTTAGCACCAATTGGATAAAATGGAAGGTATTGAAATTCAATTTCCATCATCAAAACTTGGAAAAGACAGCCAGTAGTTTAGGACTGTGTTTTTGTTGATTTTGACTGCTATCTAGTGAATGTCTGTAACAGAATATCAATTCAGATTATCCTTTATTTTCTAGGAAATTTGACCAAAAATGACTATCAAAAACTAGGGGTTTGCATTTTTTATTGTTTTAAGTATTTCTGAGCACACAACAGACTGTGCAGTTATTACCTAAACAGATTTCTTCTCTGTGGGCTGACTGAGTTGAGGAATTTTAGGAGTCACTGAAAGAGCCACATCCATTTCTGTTTTAAATGCACAAACAGCAAAGCTAGAGGGTGCGTCTGTTTTTGTGTGTATATGTGTAGTTAAAGAACTACACTATCAAAACATTAATTATATTTGAAAGAGAGCAGAGAGCTTGTTGTGGAGAGAATTGCATTATTGAATTTATATTCCATGGAATCTGTCTGTGGAGAGGGCTGAAATTGTATACCTGTCTTATATGATGCACCCTCTCCAGTGAGGTGCATAACAAGAGCAAAGAGAGGCAAACTTGGAGGGGAGTGAGCTTAGATATTTGGATGTCCTAAGCAAGGGAATCCACGTGCAAATGCAAATCACATGAAGAAAAACCATGGGGTCTTTGTTCTCTGTCAACAAAAGCAAATATAGTATTTTTTCCTCTATCAAGCAAATCACAGAATGATCTTAGCTGAATTTGGAGGAGGGGGAGAGGTTGACTGACTAAGACTATTTCAGTTATCATATTTCTGATCCCCAAGTCCTGTTTATTTCACAGCTGCCAAATTTTATATCCAAAATTTAGACTCTCTTCCTCCCAAATCCTACATTGGTATGAATCATCCCTGATCATTTTTAGTTTTTTGGCTTAATTACCAGTTTTCAGCTTTAAATTAGCAATAAACTAATTAATCTGACTAATCTTTCTAAACTTCTGTTGACTAGTATAATAGCTGCAACAACAACAAAAATAAAATAACAAAAACTGCAACAGTAATGACAGAAATAAAATGTTAATAATAATGCAAACAATAATAGCAGAAACAATTTTAAAATAATTTCTCTGGTCAATGAAGATGGAATCCATTTCAGTCTGAAATGTGTTTCATGGCTGTAATCAGGCATTCCTCTGACTTCTTGTTTCACTGGTTAGATGGATGACCCATTCCAGTCCAACTCAAGTGTTCTAATAAAGGCTTCCTTGGTCTAATATGGTAGGTCTTTTTAATGGCACTAAGTGCTTTTGTACCCATTCCTCTTCATTACTATAGGCATGTCCCCCTTGGACACCATTTCCAGGTAAATCAGTCTGAGATGGAGACTGGAAACTGAGGCAGACATATGAAGGGATTCTTGGGTAGAAAAGCCAGGTGCCTTCTGGCTGGGGGCCTGCTGATGAATGCGGAAGTTGTTCTATTTGGGAATCATGTTCACAAAGCTAAGGAGTTTCAGAAGGACAAAGTAACTGAGGTTCCTTTTGAGTCTAAAGAGAACATTGGCCCTGAGGAACTCAGTCCAAAGGGAAAGACAAGAATTATGTTCCCCTGAACATCAACTCTTTTGATTCCTTTCAGGATGAAGGGACAGAAAGGGGACAATAAAACGAGGGGAGTAGAAGTGAAAGGAAGAACTCAGGTTGAAGATGTTAATAACTGGTGGTGATCCAGTTAACTTAACCTAAGCCTGTCTCCTTAGGGAGAGGTAGAAGTGCTTTTGTCAATTGTAAACTTGCCAAGGTTTACTGTTCTACCTGCAAGAATAGCCACCAGTTCCTGAGTCTGTGTGCTAAAGAATCTGCCAATGAGTTGTACCTGCAGGAATCTAACTCCTCTCAGCCGAATGTTCTCTCCATCTCCTAAGTACCTGTCCCCCCTCCTACTCCAAGAAAAAGGAAATGAAAGAAAATAAAAATCAGGTGGGGAGGGAATGAGACTCAAGGTTTGTCAGGCAGATGCTGGGGTTAAAGCAGGTTCTTTGATAATTGCCTTCATTTGTGGAGGGGAAAGAAAGCTGGTTAGGAGATGAAGGGCAGTTATAGGAGAGGAGAGCAGGACTGAGATAGAGATTCCTCAGCAGTCCAGCAGCTAAGGCCAAATGGAAACAGACCCTAGTTACAGAAGTATGGACTGGGAGCAAGGAAGGGTGACTTAAATTTTTAGGCTTTGTTGTATTTTCCTGCAAATCAACGTAGCTCTGAAAATTTATGAGAAAATAAGATCTGAATGCCTTGTTAAAAAACAAATTACAAAAGAAAGGCATAACTATCAATAGCCAGTTTTATCCTCTAGAAAACTTTTTTTTTAAAGATATTGTCTTCAGCTTCACATATGTGCACAGTCCATAACTAAACCCAACAGTAGTTGAAGGAAGCAAGGGAAGGGAAAGAAAAGGCCGGCCTCCCTGCTGGCAGTACCAGGCATCTATCTCTGCACCTTTCATAGCAGGGAGGCTGAAAAATCTTTTTTCGTTTCTGCCTAGTTTTTTTTTTTCCATTTTAAAAAGTATGAAAATATTCCTGTTCATGAGAATATTATTTTACTAAACATCAACCAAGACTGAGGAGCTTTCATTTCTAGGGATAAATTCACTGAGGTGATGCTCACTCTGCAAAGGCAGTAAGGCGACTTTGGCTGAAATTGTATATCGCTTTGCTCTTCAGTGGCTCCCCATGCTTTCTCCGTGCACTACTAATAACTAATAACTACTAAGTTCACTTAAGCTCTTCTGGAAGTATAGCTCTGCAACTTGAAATCAAACTGGAGCTTTCCATATAAAATCCAGTTTTAATTAAAATATTTTAAGGAAAATATTCTCTTATTGTGACTTTTATTTGAAATCTTCCTTTGATTCATAGATAAGTGTCATTTGTTCCAGTAAGAAAATTAAAAGAAATCAATATTTCCAGGAAAAGCGCCATCAACTCTGTTACATACACCCCCAGAGTATGGCTTTTAGGAATTTATTTTCAAACGCTTTGATTTTAATTATACATAACCAGGAACCTCTGAGTCCTTGGAGACATGCCTAACTAAAAGGCACTAAATTAATACTTTTATAATGGGAATATTTTATAGAACGTAAAAATACACCAAAAGCAGTTATTTCACAAACTAGTAAAAGTCATGCAGACATTTGCATGCACTCGGTTTTTGCACTTATTTAACAAAATCAATAGGCTTCTACATTCCAACATCTTGGAAACATCAACCAGATATTTAAATGCTTATGCATTTATACACACATATGTACACATTATAATACCAAAGTGTATGTTCATTTTTTATAGAAACTAAACAAATATTAGCATTTGTAACTTTTTTAACTACCAGTAATCGGGGTTTATGATCTATAAACAATGAAAGAAAGCCAGAACTACTGCATTCTGCTTAGACTGTATTAAGAAGCAAATATAGGTTTCTTTCTGTCTTAGGGTGTTTCAACAATAAGGAATTTAGGGATGAGTGGAACTGCGATCATTATGTTTTCAATAAACCAAGCTGTAGTAATTTCATTCTTTAAACATTAATATCTTACTATTAAGGAAAAGACATATATACAGTTCAAAGATAAAAGAAGTAAGCCCAAGTCAAGCTATGATATTTTGAAAAGAATGGTTTCAAATGATGCTAACATGTTTTTTCCAACAAAGAACTTTTCAAGGCAGATACAGGCAGATCTGTTGCACAAATGGCAAAGCAAATATTTTAGAAATGGGCTGTGGGAGGATTAATGGACCGACGCACTTTGAATATTTATGAAGAGTAATATTCCTTTGCCGAGGGTCATGATTGTGTATCATGCTCCTTAAAAATTGGTAACAGGTAAAGGAGGATTGGGGGAGGAAAAGTTCAAGCATTCTAACTATTGCTAATGGTTAAAGAATATGTCCTATGTAGAACAGGAAAGAAGGAAAGAAGAAGATGCAAAAGTCTTTGGTCCTACTGTTTGGTCTCTTTTACATACACATTTCAAAAACATATCCTTTCCACTAGGCTCTGATCTGCAGTTATGGCTCACAGACAGCAGCCAGTTCGTATTAAAGTGTAGTCCAATGCATCAGTGCAGTTTTGAAAACAGTGGACAGGAAAAATAAAAGTACAGTTTTATCAATGAAATTCTCATTGGCAGTTGGAGAATAGGAAAGGGAGGCTTCAAAACAGGGTGGTGGGAGGACAGTAATATTCTTTAGGTGAGTTTTGGGAAGATGCTAAGTAAAATGCTGTTCAGAAATTGGGATTAATCGAGCAGTTTAAATACAAATCTGCCGGAAATCAGGCTCTGTGCGAATGAAAATGAAGGAATTTATGCATATTCTAATTTTCCCTCTTTGGCTGCTATTTTGGAGGAAGAGACTTCTTTTGCTGATGGTGGGACTTTTTTGTTCCGCACAGGAAATGTGTAAATGAACACAAATGTTATTTTTTTTTTCTCCTTTCCATTTCTCTCCTCCCTTCCTCCACCCCCCTTTAACAATTATAACTTGTCAGAGACAGTTCTGTGGCCACAGATCCCAGGGTTTCTCCCCATTTCCAGGATGCCAGAGGGCAGGCAGTGCACGGAAGGTGAGTTAGGGTTCTTCTGGGTCCTTAGACCTTTGAAAATTAACCTACAGTTTCCATTTCATTTTTGGACATTCAAAGACAAAGAGAGTGAGAAGTCATACGTTTAATGTGATGAAAATTCATCTCAAAAGCTATTTCCTCTCACGACTGAATTCTCAGCGAACCTGGACTGAGGAGAGGTTAAAAGTGATCTCATAAACCAAGTTGTGAAGATCTATTGCCCTTCAACACCTAGTCGAGCTATTTTCCCTCTCATGCCCTGGGGAACAAATAGTACTGGTGCATTTTAATTATATGCAAGAAACTCTCTTGGTTGGCCTGTTCCGATGGTAAGTCGCCTAATGCTGAGATGAAGTGAAGTGGAACGCTGTGGTCATTTCGTGTTTTGTGGCATATATAAGGGACTCCTGAGACGGTTCAACAAGGTGCGTGGGGTGAAGGTGGAGGCGGGGGCGATTCTGTCCGCGGAGAGAGAAAGAGGCAGCGGGAGACTGAGAGCTTGGGAGAGGCGAAAAGAGGTGCTTTCTTTCCTCCGGGTTCCACATTGTCAGGCCACGCTGAGAGCTCCAGCATTAATTCGGGAACAGGGAATATACACAGAGACTCCCGAGTTTCTATCTGTTTTACTACCCTCAGGATAAAAGTCTCCGAGCCAACGCTATGCTTAACAATTTGAAAAGAGCCCGGTGGTGCACTCCCCACTCCCCCCGCCCCCGGCTCCCTCAGCCGCCCGCACAGCGCCGCCCCAGCCCCGGCACCCGCAAAGGACCGAGCGCCTCCGCCAGGTTCACCAGCAGCGCCGCCGAACCCGGCCGAGGCCTCCGCGAAGGAAGGCGGCGAGAACGAAGCTCCACCTCCCCACCCCTCGCCATCCCCGCCCCAACCCGAGCTCGACCCTTTCCTCGCACACATTTTCAGTGTCCCCATCGGAGCCCCGGTGCCCCAGAGCGCCCGCTTTCTCACATTCCGTACGCCCCGACCCCGTCCCGCCTCCCACTTCGGTCTTCCCCTTTCAGGAAGGGGGCGCCGCTCCGCAAGCTCCGGGCGGGTTGGCACGCCGCTCGCGCGACTCGAGGCCAAACGCCCGGTCCCCTCCCCGATCGGTCGTGGGGGGGTGCAGAGTCGCCTAGGGAAAAGCTGCGAGAGGAGCGCGGCCCCTTCCCTGCACAACTCACGTCAAGCTTACAGCCACATTTAGGAACCTCTTCGGAAAAGCTCAAAAATCCCTATATTGCAGAAAGCCTGCTACGGTGTCATGGGACCTTGTGGTCAGAGAAAGCCCTGAGAGGCTTCGAACGACCTCGGTTCTGGAGTCAAACCTTGCTCGGGACAATTTCTCCCGCGCACTCCGGATCCTGCACTTCCGGTCCCCCGTGGGGCCCTGACCGTCCCCTACCCCCCAGCACTTCCGCCGAATCACGTGGCTGAGGCGTGTGTGTGTGTGTGTGTGTGTGTGTGTGTGTGTGTGTGTGTGT